>JAODAL010014008.1:50000-89010 GCA_025379985.1 Phyllomedusa bahiana
GCCTCTTTACAACCCTGACTGCCAGCATGGATCGAACAATGTCAGACTGTGCAGTGCACCCTCCCAATTGGTGACGCCCAGCTGGCTGATTCAGAAATACATTTCTAGGAGGAATAATACAACACAGAGATAGAAGAGAAGAGGCTCCAGGATTGGGACTTCACAGGGAACAGATATATTAGGAGATGTCTCAGGTTCTCTTAGGATCTTTTCCCAGCATATACTGTATGGGGAACCTTACCATGTAGCAAAACAGAAACTACTTCCATATAATACACACGGTTTTGTAACAAAACCCTGGTAAGATCACATTAGTGATCTCTGCTTGGCATATACAATGAAGCTGCTACTCTTCACCTCTCAGTTAGGGCTGTGGAGTGTCCCATCGTATAGGTATACATTGTAATACGTCACTAGTAGGATCCTATGGGCACGGCCACACGGCACAGACTAAATACCGGTCGGATTCTGTCTGTATCAATGGTTTTGGTGGACGGTTCTCTCCGCAGTTTGCAGATTTGGCCGATCCCCTTAACCATGCAATAATGCACCTTCCGCACAAAAACTGGGTGGAAGATTGTGCATGTTCGGAGTTTTTTGGAACCCCGGAGGTGTGATAATTCGCCCAATAGAAAAACCGTCCAGTGTAGACTACTGGGTGGATTTTCTATTGCCGTCTATGGGGAGGGTTGACAGTCCTTTTTCAGGCTAACAAATCTGAAAATTTGTATAAAAACCTTGCCGTGTGGAAAGACGTTTTAAGAGTAGAAAAAAAACACACGATATGCTGTTCTATGGAGTGGGGCACGTTTGCCTTTGTTTGGCTTATGGCAGTCTGTGTGTATATTTCTGTGTACGCCAAGAGCATTTTCCAGCACACCCGTCAAGTGGAAGTCACTAACTCTCTTAAAAGAAACCCCCCCCACCCCACCGTTCATTAGAAATAGTGCCAGTAACTTTGCTTACCTGCAGCTGCATACAGGATTTCTAGCTGATGCAACAGTCTTATGTCACACAACCTACACTATGCTTAGGTGAAAAACACTGGGGGAGATGTGTCAATAGTGACCAACTCTTAGGGGATGTTCACCCGGCATTTGTTAAATAGGTTTTTGTGTATGTTTTATGTACAGAATAATGGCCCCCAAAACACATTTAACAACGTTCAATTGTGATTACATTGATTTCAATGTAAAATAAGAATCCTCATTCAGACGATGCATATTTTACATAGGTTTTTGCATTGTTTAAAGCGGATGGGTCCAATAAATTGCCATGTTGTTTCTCGATCCGTTCCATGGATTATAAAGCCCATGGAAACAATAGGGATACGTTTTTTGCAGTCCAGATGACGTATCCAAAAACGTACAACACTCTGTGGTACGTTTTGGATGTATTTAACGCAATATGTTTTACATACTGCAAACACGTATCCAAGATGCTGTGTGAACATTCCCTTAGAAAGTTTTCGATTAGATTAGACAGTCTTACAATTCGCCAAATTTATCACTGTTGATGAATGTGGCGCAGGTTAAAACGGTCTAGTCTAACTTTATACCATCCTTAAAGGGGTTGTCTCACTACATTGATTTGTCCCGTTTTCTTGGTTTCACTTTGAATTCAGGGGCGTGTTTACTGGCTTCCACTAGGCTGCAGTAGAAGCCAGGTCTGTAGCTATAGCAACCAGTGCTGGCAGCCTATCAGGATAGATCGAACAGGTCTGTAGCTATAGCGACCTGAGGAGCTGATGCAGCCCATACAAGAGGGGATATCTCAAAATAGGTAGGACACTGTTAATGGACACATATTGCAAAGTGACTTGTTTTTGCAAGATCTTTAAACATAAAAAGCAATCCTTGTAGTGAGACAACCCCTTTAAATTGGCTTACTTTATGCGACTAATGTGCCCAAACACTGGAAACACATGGCAAATGTGGCGTACAGCTTGTATTCCATTATTTTCGATGCAACTCCCTTGATAGATGCCCCCCACTGTGCTTTTGATGCCTGTGCATTCATGTGAGACTGACTTTGAACCTCCCACAGGCATGCAGATTCACTCCCGGGTCTCACAACCATGCTGTGCTTCAGCAACTCAGAGAGCAGGTCACAAGACCCAGTGGAAGCAGTGAGAAATCCTGTATTCAGCTGCAGGTAAGCAAAATTACTGCTCGCACCACTGTGCACCTAGAAGCAATTTCTAATGAACTGAAGGGGGAATAAAAAAAACTCGGCGTGGTCATGTTACACCCCCTATGAGATTGAACAAGCATGTATTCATGAGATTGGATGTTAAAATACTCCAGGCCTGTGAGTTCTGCTGTTTCTTAGTTATTCCTAATAGAGATGTAGAAATACAATTAAAGCGGACTGTTACCACTTTGGCTGTGGAGTTATCCCTACAGGCTCTGACACAGCCAGATCAGTGCCGGCCGTGTAGGAGTCTCCATGATTAAGTAGTTCATCCAAATTATCTAGTCACAAATTTCTAGGACGAACAAAGGAACAACACAGATTTAGAAGAGAAAAAATGTTCCAGAATTATTTTATGGGGAAGTATTTATGGAAACAGACCGTTGTGGGGAAGTGTCAGGCCCTCTATAATTGGTAGCTATCACTTTATACTAGCTGCTGCCTTATGTCCGCACAATGACTATATCTACAGAAACTCAGACTGAAAAGGACAGCACCGGCCACCACGGATATAACTCCGCTTCACCAATTCGCGTGTTTTAAACAGACCTTCATATTCAAGGAAACCAATATTCTGCTTCCGATTTCTGAGACCCAATCCCACTATGTTTTCAATGACACGAGCCATGAGAGAGACGTTCTGATGCTGCCAAAGAGAGACGTCCAGACCTCCCCGAACAGTAGCTGTAACCGGCCGGGCAGTCACAGACAAAAGTCTGCATTCACAAGAGCTGTTGTTGTGCATGATACTAGTCAGCAGATACTTTGCACCTTCCAGAGTCAGCACTACCCCTCTGCATGCAGTCAAAAACACAGGGGCCAATACGCTCCACTCAGCAGTTCTATCTTTAGGCAGCGCTGAAGCACAGTCAGGGGAAGGGGACTAAAAACCTTTACAGGGGTTTCTGCTGAAATTGATCTGACAGATACATGGGAGGAGATCTGTGAAGTCTATGAGCTCCCACCATCACAACGGCAAGGGCTTCCTCTGTTCATCTGTGCCATAAGGCCAGATTCACACTGCATTTTCTGATGCATATCTTAGTGCATAAAATATGTGATTTACACCAAAATAATCAAAACACCCGATTGTTTTTGCCATCCATCTACAGGCAGTCCCTGATTTACACATGTCCCCTAGTTAGAGACTTATCAGGCATGCTGGCACTTATAGTTCCATGTTCCACAGCAGATCGTAGCTGTGGAATGACAAGTTCCAGCATGCCACATCAGCACGAGGTGAAAATTAGGTAAAATCTTCTCAACAGGGACACAGACAGCAAAACAAGTGTGAAAACCCTTCCCTACAGTATCCAACACTATAAAAAAAAAAACAAACAAAAAAACACACACACACACAGTTTTGTGCTGGAGTTACCTGTTCCGACTTACATACTAATTCAACTTAAGAACAAACCTACAGTCCCTATCCCGTTGGTAATCCGGGGACTGCCTGTATCTAGATCCGTGGTCCTGCTACTTAGAGCCCCTGCCAAAGTATATATAATGTGCTTACGCGCCAGGGAAAACTAAAGTTAATGGAGGCCGGCACAGAGCGCTTTAGGGTATAGTGCCACGTACTGTATGCACTGCTATACACCAAATGCTTTAGAAGTAAAGCGCTGTGTGTTGGCCCCCACTCACTTTCCCCGGTGTATAAGCACACTATATATACTTGGCTCTAAGGACCACGGACATAGATTAACTATATGCACTCCATCTCAATTGTGTGTGTGTATATATATCTATCTATCTCTAGCAGATGGTCCTTCAGCTATTGAAAATGGAGAGCAAATGCTGTGACAGATTTGGGGAGAAAATATGCCCAGTAAGAGTTCATCCCAAGGTAAAAAGGGGTTGTCCACAAAAAAAAAACAAAAAAAAACAAAACATAAAAATGACATAACCGTTGGGGTCAGGGTGGGCAAAATAAGAAAAAAAAACCAACCCAATGCGTATCTACCTGTGCCCGTGGCAATTCACTCCTCTTGGCTTCTGATCTCGCTACACAGGAGAGACTTAGCTCTAAGTGAATGAAGCATAAGCCTCTTGTGTGACGGGACGAGAACCTAGAAGTCAAGAGGCACGGATCACTGGTGAGCTCCTGAGCGGCAGCTTGTGGAGGATAAAATGTCTGATGGCTGGGAACCCCACCAATCACTAGACATTTTCTGATAGCAAGACGCCTCCTACAAATCTGTTCAGATGAAGATGCCGCTCATTATTTAGAGCACAGCTAAATGGTGTTTTAAAGTATAATATATATATATACATACACATATATACACCTATATTAAAAACTGAAGATGCATTGCTTTCTTACTTCTTCATTAAGACTCAAAGCTCTCAGAAGAGAATCCAGGTCATCAAATTCCGCGTAGCCAAAACCTTTTAATCTTTCGGGATTGCTCGGCTCCTTGGGTAATCGGACAGCACTAATCTACATGTGAGAAATAAAAAAAAAAAAAACAGACAATTTGTTCAGGTACCAAATCAAACTCATGGGTTAAGTCCTTTAAGCACTGCTATTATCTTTAACATGTGAGGTTATCCCTGCTATAATCTATACAAAGGTAAATACACAGGACAGAGCTGCTCAGTACTGCACAAGCTACATCTAGAAAGGAATAAGGGGAAAACAACCGATTTGAAACAATTGAAAAACCTGCAGAAACCAAGGGAAACTAGTCCTTCTCATTTCGGTCTAGAAACAGGCGGCTTCTGCTTCATTTTAGGCCGGGCTTTGCTCGACAGGTCTCGGACACCGGCTTTTGCTCCAGCAGGATTAACACAGCTGAACAATGTAACACAAGCGCATTTCAGAGCCTGTATTGTGGCTGCATCTGTGGGTTCAATGTCCCTAACAGCCTGATCGGGACCAGTGCCTCTGCTAGTTCGGTTCATTAGACCAGAGTTGCATCTGTATTATCCTCATTTAAAAATGGGCTAAGAGGTGCCAAACACAACGTCAAAGGCTTTTTCTTGGATTACAGTAAAGTTCAGAAAAGGGGGTTTGTCACCAGGACCTTTAACCCCTTAACAACCTCCTACTGTCTTTGGACAGCGGGCGGTGCAGCGACGTAGACATCGGGGTTTGCGGGGCCCGGCGGCACAGCATCGCTGAGAACAGGGCTTCTCAACCCTGTACCCAGCGCTGCTCCCTGGTGCTTAACCCTTGTATTGTGGTGGTTCGTGACCGCAGCATAATCAAAGGGCTTTTCCCTACTCTGTCGGGTGATCGGGACTCCGGTGACCCGACAGAGCCCGGGGAATGGCTGCACAGTCAGCCCTGTGACCCTATATATCACAGAGCTCAGCTTCCTCTCCTCTATCATACAACCCTATATATCACAGAGCTCAGCTTCTCTCCCTCTATCATAAACCCTATATATCACAGAGCTCAGCTTCTCTCCTCTATCATAAACCCTATATATCACAGAGCTCAGCTTCTCTCCTCTATCATATAACCCTATATATCACAGAGCTCAGCTTCTCTCCTCTACCATATAACCCTAATATTATCACAGAGCTCAGCTTCTCTCCTCTACCATATAACCCTATGATATCACAGAGCTCAGCTTCTCTCCTCTGTCATATAACCCTATATATCACAGAGCTCAGCTTCTCTCCTCAATCATATAACCCTATATATCACAGAGCTCAGCTCCTCTCCTCTATCATATAACCTTATATATCACAGAGCTCAGCTTCTCTCCCTCTATGATGAAACATTCCTGCTCATCTCTTTGAATATCACATTTCGAAAAAAATAAACGGCACTTACATTTAGTCCCCTGAAAAATTTTTGGATGGACTCCTCCGTAACATCATAAGGAAGATTTCCAAGGAAAGCAGTAAAGGGGGGACTTTTCGGGAGTCTGCTTCGGTCCACGTTCGGTTCCCGTGCAGCTCGAGGGGCCGTAGGAAGGATGGATCGGTCAATTGCGTGGCCTCTATACATGTCATCGTCATTGCTATGCCACGTAGTGGAGACTGAAAAGAAAATGACCAGAATAAGAGGGGGGAAAACATCTGATGAAACATTGATGAATAACTGCACAAAAGAACACTCGACACTCCGTGTATGTCATCTTGCTGGCAAAGAGCTGCAGTTCATCCATCATTTAGGGATATGTATAACTCTTTAATAAGTTTGTAGTTTTTTTTCTGGTGGGTTGAGACTGAACAATAAAAAATAAAAAATCAGCAACTCCGGATAAAATTACTCAAAATTTGCATGACTTTTTTTTCTGTTTACCACCATTGTGAGAGCGCCAACATTTTTATCTAGCTATTCACAGAGCTCTGCGATGTCCTGTAGCTCTCCTAGACTTCCCTTTCCCCCCCATTAAAGAGGACCCGTGACATTTCCAGACATGTCCGTTATAATAAGTACTAATGTCCCCATGAAATTATTTTGCCACAACTTAAATCTCTGTTGTGCTGTTCCTATTAGGTCTTGTTCACATGGAGTTTACACTCCGTGTTACAAGCGCTTTAGGGATCCGTCTTGGGGTCCGCTCTGTCGGTCCCCAAGACGGATCTAACAATTAGCAGTGAGATTATCACTGCTGTCTATGCCGAACACACAGCGGCGTTCACATGAGAGATCGCCGCTGCGTGTTTCAATAGCGCAGCTCGGGCCCGTATTGAAAAGAATTGCATGTCAATTCTTTTCAAGACGGATCCGAGTTGTGCTATTGAAACACGCGATCTCTCATCTGAACACCGCTGCGTGTTCGGTATAGACAGCAGTGATAATCTCACTGCTAATTGTTAGATCCTCTGGGGACCGACAGAGCGACCCCAAGACGATCCTTAAGCGCTTGTAACACGGAGTGTAAACTCCATGTGAACAAGCCCTTATTCCTCCTAGAAATGTGTTACCAATTGTGGATGTATCCCTGCAGGGTCTGACATTGTCCAATCGGTAGTTAGTCAGTGTGTGCAGGCACAGGCCCCTCTAAAAACTGGACCGGTAAGGCCCCGTTCACACGGCTTATTTGCCGACGGATTGGAGCCGTATTCCGCGCCGGATTTGCGCTTCAATACGGCGCCAATCCGTCGGAGTCATTACGGTAATCTACTGCTCTCATAGAGAACAGTGGATTCCGTCGCTCCTCCCCGCTCGGCAAATCCGCCGCGGGGGGAGAAAGTGACATGCACATTATTTACGGCGCGGAGGCGCCGTAAACAATGCATTGTCTATGGGGCCGGGAGCGGCGCCCCCGCCGCGCTCCGCGCCCCTTATTCACAGAGGATTTGTGAGCTCAATACGGTTCACAAATCCGTCGGGAATAAGCCGTGTGAACACGGCCTAAGGGTACGTCCACACGGCGTATTGGAGCGCGTACTGTACGTGCCATAATACGCTGCGTGTTTTAGAAGCACGTACTTCTAAGGCACAGGGGGGTCGGCCCATTCACCTGCATTATCAGCGGCACAGAAGTGCAGCAATGTAGTGAATTAATAGTTCTCTATGAGAGCTATGAATTACCGTAACTCCAGCGCGCATTTCGGCCGTATTAAGGCGCACATATGCAGCGAAATGCGCCCTGTAATTACGACGTGTGAACATTCCCGAACACATTTCTAGGAGGAATAACAGAGCAATAGCACAACACAGAACTATAAGAGAAAGTGTTCCAGAAATGGTATATAACAGGGAACACAAGCATTTTCTGAAACAGACATTAACAGGAGAGGTCACAGGTTCTATTTAACTTAAAACTTATAAAAAAGGGTCTTCTAAACTGTGCAGCCCATTTAAAGGGAATATCTCACCAGTTTTTTTTTTTTACTACTTAAAACCAGACACTGATCTTTCCTTCTTAGTTTTTATTTTCTGATTGTAGATTTTATTTCTGTTTGTATAGGATTGTGACGGCCATCTTGACCCATATGCTTTTAAAGGGAACCTGTCACATAGGTTATGCCCCCCTTGCTGAGGACAGAACTAGCTAGTTTGAGACCTGCTGTTTCCAGCGCTGTGTCCCTTATTCGTAAGAGCGGGAGTTTAGTTTTAATGCTCAAATCTGCAGTTTTCCGCCAGAAAAGAGTCAAAGAGTCAGTTTTTTTCAAACCCCGCCCACCGGGAGGCAGCCCCGCCCACCTCAACTGATAACCCTATTACTTTGAATACGTAGAACCATGTGAATAACTCAGTGGGCGGGGCTAGCCTCAGGTGGGCGGGGTTAACACCTGCTCATGAATAAGATTTATGGGGTAACAGAAAAAGAATAAGGGACACAGCGCTGGAAACAGCAGGTCTGACACTGGCTTGTACTGTCCTCAGCAAGGGAGCATCACCTATGTGACAGGTTCTCTTTAACAGCATCTAGAGAAATGCTTAACAGCGGCTTCATGGACATAGGAGCCTGTGAGCAGGAGCAGACCCATTGACTTCTATAGGAGAGTTTTCTAGGCTCTGTGACCTGGGAAGAAGTCAGTTTGCGGAGGGAAAAGGGGAACTGGGGACATTTGATGGACTGGTGGATCCTGTGTTACCAAACCACATTGGTGTCACCTTTCAGTGTAACCCTGCCTGTGCTGATAATGAGGAGACTGCTGAAAAGTTTTTTTTTTTTTTAAACTGGATAGTGAAAACGGAAAGATTAAAAAAAAAAAAAAATAAATAAATAAATTTTTAAAAAAAGGTGTTTAACCCAATAATATGAGGTCATTTTCAGATGACACACTCCCTTTAAGTAACAGGACGATAGTCCTCCAACCACAGACTGGCTTTTATAATTAAGTTGGTGTAAAATATGTAGTGAATAAATCTGACTGGGTTGATGACAGCTACATTTTTAGCTCAGACCAAAGGCAACTGATCCTTTATGCAGAAACACTTACCATCTCCTTCCAGATCATCGGTCTCATCAGCCCAACTGACAGGTTTGGGGGCATAGGTGCTGCCACCACCACCACCACCACCTCCTCCTCCTAATCCGCCGCCACCACCACCACCACCACCACCACCGCTGCCGCTTTCATCTGCTAAAAAGTCAGTCAGGGTCAAGGTCTTCCCCTTCTTGTTCTTCTTCTTCGCTGTAATTAAAAAAAAAAAAAAAAGTCATTTATACCCGGGACCAAAACTTTATAAAACTGCACCAACATCTTACACAGCGATGAATGAGAAAGGAGAATCACTGCATATTCCCAGACAAGGACTAAGATCACGGCTCTATAGTGACGGACTGACCATCAATGACATAAAGGCAGCTAATGTTATCCGAGCTTCAATGCTGCTGGAGGGGAGAAGAGTGAGCTACTGTGGGTGTCCGGGGGCAGTAAGGCTCTGTTCCCGGCCACTTGTGCAGCTGCTATAACATGCTGAGTACTGAAGAGGCTGCAGCACCCATGGCACCGTCATACAACGGATTGGCTGGTGTGCCGAGAGGTGCGCCCTCACAGATGAGACATTCACGGCCCCTACAGAGGACAGGAAACCAGTTTCATAGGCTGGAGAACCCCTTTAAGGAGTACCAAGCCTTAAACAGTCCCTCTGATTTCTGCATAAAAATCCAACAGTCAACCCTCCCTATAGGAATAAGTGACCTAAAATCCACGATGAAAGCAGTGTCAAAATACTCGGACGACGCGATTTTAGGATTCAGAGACAGATGAATATATTGACATATGCCGCGTGGACGCACCCAGAAAGGGATCGTCTCGCTCCAGCATTTGGCAGCGTTTATGCTGGTTGCCAAGCAGAGCTTGTGAAACGGAGGGGCGTGTTTCTCCTCCCAGCAGGGAGTATCTTCACTTTCTGCAGACACGCCCCACACTGTGTGCAGGTGATGATTCATTCTGCGAGAGCCGGGGGAAGGGAGAGGTTCAGAGACTAAGGTTATGTGCACATAGCAGTGACAAAATGGCGTCCAAAATCCGATGGCATTTCAGTATTTGTTTTGTGGACCTAGCCTAAGCAATCATTGGAAGTGAAAAGCTAAGTGTTACTCAATAGTGTATATCTAAAGGTCTCGCTCTCTATGCATACTTTGTAACTAGAATGGGCATTTGACATTCAGGACTCTGGGAAAGATGATTTTTTTTCTCTGTCTCTCTCACAGTGATATATCCTGCAGATTATTACACCTCTGACCTCTGCAGAACAAAACTATGCACATCTCTCACAAGTGTTTTACCTGGGGCTGCACATTTGTGTGACAAGTGTTTTACCTGGGGCTGCACAGTAAAGCTGTGTTCTGTCTGATTTACGTGGGGCTGCACATGTCACAAAAGGGATTTACGTGGGACTGCACAGTAAAGCTGTGTTCTTATTTGCGTGGGGCTGCACATCTATGTCACAAAAAGGATTTATGTGGAATGGCACAGTACAGCTGTGTTCTGTCTGATTTACGTGGGGCTACACATCTATGTCACAAAAAGGATTTATGTGGGACTGCACAGTACAGATTCTCTCTCCACACATACATACTGTGCGCACATCTTTGCGACTGGACAGTGGACATGCACATGGCCTACAGCCATGTACCATCAGCGGGGCATATCCCGTCCTGGGCTTCAATTCCATTGCTTAGCACATCTAAAACAGCCCGTTCTGGTTAAGCACAGCACTTTGCTAATGGCAACCAGGGACCGACATGCTTACATTTTGGTTCCCCTTATTTTAATCCATGATCTTTGTAGTGAGACAACCCCTTTAAAAGGGGCCAGAGTGTGAGGGGGTTCTACATATTTAGTTGCCCCCCATTGCTGCCCTTCCTCTTCACCTCCAGGTTCTCATCCCAACACAGAGTGAATGGAGCGTGAGCCTCTCCTGTGTATCGGGACAAGAACTCGGAAGTGAAGAGGAGCAGATCCTGGGGGAGCGTGCACAGTGTATTCAATAGGGAGATAATAGAAAGCCTTTGCTAGCCCCCCAGCAGCGGGTTTATCCCCAGAGCAAATACAAGGATTGTGCGGTGAAATTCAACAAGTCCTCTCCTCCATCTGTCAGGAAGCAGTGAGCAGGCCCCGAAGACCGAAAGGGCCACTACTGCCTAAATTGTCACATGACTTTTCTCTAATCTGGATGTGGGCCTTTATTTAGAGAAGGTAATGAAGCCACAAGCCTGGCTGTGCATCCCCGTAATGTTTACTGACAATGCAAAAAAGCGCGGCAAGGGGGGGTGGCCCCGCGGCACGGCAAGGAGGGGGGGTGGCCACGCGGCGCGGCAAGGGGGGGGGGTGGCCCCCGCGGCACGGCAAGGGGGGGGGGTGGCCGCGGCACTGGCAAGGGGGGGGGGGGGTGGCCACGCAGCACGGCAAGGGGGGGGGGGTGGCCACGCAGCACGGCAAGGGGGGGGGGGTGGCCACGCAGCACGGCAAGGGGGGGGGGTGGCCACGACCCGGCAAGGGGGGGGGGGGGGGCCACGCGCACGGCAAGGGGGGGGGGGGGGCCCGCGGGGACGGCAAGGGGGGGGGGGTGGCCACGCAGCAGGGAAAGGGGGGGGTGGCCACGCAGCACGGCAAGGGGGGGTTTTCCCCACGCACAGGGCAAGGGGGGGTGGCCAGCAGCCGGCAAGGGGGGGGGGTGGCCACGCACAGGGCAAGGGGGGGGGCCACGCACAGGGCAAGGGGGGTTGGCCACGCAGCACGGCAAGGGGGGGGGGGGTGGCCACGCAGCACGGCAAGGGGGGGGGGGGGGTGGCCACGCAGCACGGAAAAGGGGGGGGGGTGGCCACGCACAGGGCAAGGGGGGGGGGGGGGCCCACGCAGCACGGGGGGGGGGGGGGGTGGCCACCAGCACGGCAAGGGGGGGGGGGGTGGCCACCCACAACGGAAAGGGGGGGGGGTGGCCACGCAGCACGGGGGGGGGGGGGGGGGCGGCCACCACACGGAAGGGGGGGGGGGGGTTGGCCACGCGAAACGGCAAGGGGGGGGGGGGGCCAGCAGCCAGCAAGGGGGGGGGGGGTGGCCACCACACGGAAAGGGGGGCGGCCACGCGGCCGGCAAGGGGGGCTAAAAGCATACCCGTTGTTTTTTGGAAGCACGCGCTGATCAGTGCGTACTTCCAAGGACAGGGGAGGGAAGGGGGGGGGGGCCGGCCCATTCACCTCCATTATCAGCAGCGCGTAAGTGACCTGTCACTTCTCTCCCCAGGTGTATGATACGACTGTATTGTATGCTGAGGGAGACGAGATGTAATTCATAGTTCTCTGTAAGAGCTATGAATTACCGTAATAGCTTTCTGAATTTCGCCGAGTATAAAGCGTAAATACGTAGCGAAATGCACGACGCAATTGTGCCGTGTGAACATATCCAAAAAGGCAGAAATGTCCATTTAACTGTAGACCTAACACCACTGCAAACACACAGACACTCCGGGCACAACCTGCAGGACGCTGCCTCCCAATGCTACAGCCGGGGAGCAGATAAAATACCAAGCAGGGCTGTGGAGTCGGCAAGCCAAAGCCCCGACTCCTCTTTTCCCCAAACCTCCGCCCCCTCCTGCATACAGCGCATTTTTAAGGGGATAACTTTACTGTAGTAAATGGAAAATGGCTTTTATCACTATGATACAATAACAAGCTATTTAGGTAGAGCAGACACTGAAAAGGGAAAGGGTAACAATGTTTTGATCTTTTGAATGTGAAGAAAAGACCTGGGATCAGTTTTTGGTCAAGAATGCTTGAATCTGATCAAGCCCAAGAAGGATTCAGGCAGAGCTGAAAACCAAAGGCAGATTTCCCAAATAGTAACAAAATAATAGAAATTAACTTTTTGATTTTTAGGAGCAAAACCGTAACAATGCAGTTACAGGAAAGAATCTGCAGAACTAAGCAGATGCTAAATACTTGCAAGTCACATTTATGTATAAGATCGGTAAGATGTTTGTACATAAAATTGCTCTTTGCGCTGCATCAAACTAACTGGACCAACTTATTATATATTTTGGGAGTCGGTCCATTTTATGACGACTCCGACTCCACAGCCCTGATATCAAGTAGTGCAAACGACATTTAATGGACTACTAAGCAAAACCTCTTATCTGCTCACTTATCTGTCAGCAAACAGCAAGGTGGTAAGCGACAGATAATGCCCGGCCCATGGATGGTTCACACCAGAGACACTCTCTCTATACGGCAGCCGGACTTCACCGCCGCGGCCTCCGATAGCTTCTATTAAAATGACTATTTGCATCGACGACAGGAGAGAAGAGCACGAGTAAATGAATAGCTTGGGAAGGAGCTGTACAACTGATTATGCAAACAAACATACACGTGACAAAGGACGTTCCAAGGTGGTATCCACAATACGGGTGATAACAGTCCCATCACTGGGGGCCCCTACAGTCACTAATCCAGCCCCAACAAGCAGTAGCATTGCTGCTCCAGTCACAGTAAGGCTATGTTCACACAGTGTAATTTCGGCACACATTTCTCTGTGTATTTGTGCCTAATACGGGCGAGATGTGCGCCGCAATTACGGTAATCCCTCGTTCTCATAGGGAACTATGGACTACGCCTCCTCTCACTGCTCTGAGTATACGATTGATTTGTACTCGCGGGGTGTTTCGTGATATGTGGTTTATTTGCGGCGATTACGCGCCACGAATAACGTATGTCATTTGGGCGGGTGAGCTGCCCCCCCCTCCCGTGCACGAGTTATCCAGTCATCAGAGGGGTGTGTCCCTGCATACACTGATTGGACAATATCAGACTGTGCAACAACCCCCCCCCTCTCCTGGTAACACCCATCTGACAGACTGGCAATATGTCTCTAGGAGGGATAACAGTGGAAAAGCACAACATGGAGAATTCCTATGTTACAGGGAAGGCACACGTACCTTCCAGACCAGCACTGCCAGGCCCGGGCCCAGGTTTTTTTTTAGAAGGGCACCTATCATTGGTTTCAGAACTACTGACATGTCAGATGTTTACATCAGTGCAGTTTGGGTACCAAGACCCCAACCTAGCACTGAAGGGGCAGAAGTGCAGGGTTGGGTGCGGAACCATTCCCTACATGCTGAAAGCTCATCTTTGCAGTGAGACAACCCCTTTGACAAAGTTGCATAAGCCAGTTATCCCCTCCAATCCATGCTGACCCATTTGTCTATTGCCTGCCCTGTGCGATACTTCTTTGACATAGGCCTCAATCACACTGTGCTGTTCTGCATCAGTAGTCGTGGCTGAAACTGGGAGCAAATAAACTGTACTTTAGTGGAATCTGCTCCAAAATCCACAGGTAAGAAGTGACCAGTCTAGAAAATACAGAAGCCCTTGCACTGCGGACACCTCCCTGCAGGACACAGCTCCATACAGTGTGCAGCCGCCATCCTATGCAAACAGATGGGCCTGCAGCGGGGTCGGCCTCCCCTGTGTGTAGCCCTATTCAGTACTGCAAACCATGTCAAATTCTGCCAGTCACATGCTGAGGACATTTCTAAAGAGGCATTGCCATCAAATACTGTAACGGTGCATTGCTAGTGGGGTCCCTGTCGCCGATCTTCTGCAATGTGGCCCTACAAGGATCTGCAGCGCAGGTTCCTTCAAATGAACAGGGTCGTGCTTCAGTCCTCACTGCAGGCGAGTCAGAAAAACATGGTCACTTTCCTCCAGAAACAGCGCCACCCCCTGACCACAGGTTATGTGTGGCATTACAGCTCAGCCCCATTCACTTCAACTGAACTGCCCTCCCAGATACAATCCTATCATATACTGGCGGAGAAAGCGTCCACTAACCCGGTGAAACCGCATCGGCTACTGCTGCCGGTACTTCTGTCTGAAGACTGGTGGCGGTGCCAATAGCCAGACCCCTAGTGATGAGGATCCAAGAGATATGCCAGCGCTTCCTTAAATGGGTAACCCCCTGCAAAGATTTGGGTTTGAGACAAAAGATGTCCACATACTTTAAAATGTATACTGTCTACGCCTTCTAATTTTAGCCAATGTTGAAATAAGCCCAGGGGATTCAGACCCGATAGCAGATTTCTTGGGGTGATGAATAGGTTTTTAGGGTCAGTTCCCACTAGAAGTCTCTGGGTATGCCTCCCCCACCACCCCCCCAATAGGCTTATTTATAGTACATGAAAAATGTGGGGGAAAAAATGCATGCTACAAATGGAGCAAAAAGTGCTGCACGCCAAGCCACTCCCTTTTGTCAGACGAAGCGCAAAACTGCCTAGAAACTGTCAGAAACACACAACTGCGGTGTGAAACCCGTACGGCATTATTTTTAGCAGGGCTGTGGAGTCGGTGCCCAATTTGCAGGAGTCTGAGTCGGTAAAAAATGGACCGACTCCCAAAATATATAATAAATTGGTCCAGTTAGTTCAATGCAATGCCAAGAGCAAGAGGAATTGGGTCCGGCCAGTGCTCCCATATCTTCAGCCTCATCACATGAGGAGTGTAAGTGATGACATGGAGCAGGCAAAGCGCTGCCCCAGGATTCCACTCCCATAGCAAACAGATTGACCAGATTTCAGCAACATTTTTCACTTCATATTTACACGTTTTATGTGTTCGAAAGTCGTATCCTATAAATATATTTTACATCGAAAAGGAAAACAATGTTTTGGACTTGTGACTTTCAGGCTCCGTATCTCACCATCCACTGCAGCTTTCAATGAAAGACTCCCATCCTTTTATAGACAATCGTCAATCTTGCCCAGATTTACTTCTACTTAGTTCAAACAGATTCTTCTCATGTAACTGCATTGTTACTGTTTTGCTCCTGGGGTGGAAAATTACAACCTGTTCTCACATTCCCTAATAGCACCGGGTGCATTACACAGGTCAGGAATGATGGCTCGAAAAAAGGTGAAGAAGCCTCGACTTCAATCTCTTCATAAGAAGCGTCGGCAAAGAGTTTGCCAAAAAGTACGAAAAATGGAAGATGGAAACGATGAAGCGATGAGATGAAAGTCAATAGACCGGGCTCTGATGGGGGCAAATGGGTTTGGAAGAATCAAGGGAAAAGGAAGCTAATGGGTAGAGAAGCTGGAAGAACTATCAGGTTCGGTGGAAGAAGTCTGTGGATATGGGGGGGGGTCACAGCCAAAGATGTTTGGATATCCCTGGTTCCTCAATGCTGAGCCCCTGTGAGTGTCCTACAAGTGAGTTAATTTCATTAACCGAGTACTATGGGGATGAAAAGGACGACCTAGTGTTCAGCAGGGACAATGGACCTGAAGCAGACGTCAAGGATGGAGAAGAAATGGTTCAATGACAATGATGTAGAGTCGCTGGTTCGGCCTCCACAGTCCCCAGACCTCAAACCAGTCCAACACGTAGGGTATGTTCACACGGCGTATTTTGGGCGCCCATAATTCCGGTGATCCATGGCTCTCAGAGAGCTATGGATTACGCCTCCTTCCCCGCTCATACAATACGATCATATTGTACATGCGGGGAGATAAGCGACATGTCAATTACTTGGGGGCGATTTACGCGCCATTTAGTAATGCATGTCTATGGGGCCGGCGGGCTGCCCCCCCTGTGCCTCAGGAGTACGCGCTGATCAGCGCGAGTTCCCGAAACACACGGTGAACTCTGGCGCGTACAGTACGCGCCACAACACACCATGTGAACATACCCTTAGAGTTGAAGAAAAAGCTGTATTCATGTAGTTCTGGGATCAGATTTTGGTCAAGACCTGCTTAATTCTGATCCAGAGCATGCCCAGAAGGAGCAAAACAGTAACAATACAGTTACATCTGCAGAACTAAGCAGATGCTAAATACTAAATATGTATGTGTAAAATAGGCATGATGATTGTCTATAAAATGATGGGAGCCTCATGTTCAAAGCCGTAGTAGATGGTAAGATATGGAGCCTGAAAATCAAAAGGTAAAAACATTGTTACCATTTTGCTTGTAAGTGTATGTTCCACATAAATAGATTTATTATTGTATCATAAGGTGATAAAAAGCCTGATGTTCGCATTTTACTACAGTAAAGTTATCAATTAAACATGCGCCGTGTATGAGGGAGTCGGAGCTGGAGTCGGAGCTTTGGCTTACCGACTCCACAGCCCTGATTTTTAGCACAGAGTGGAATGGGGATTCTGGCGCACCTGCTTAAATAAATGTGCCCCAGTGTATTTCTCTCCGGAAAAATATATTGCATAAGACATGGCAGAAATACAAGGTCCGGCCTCGCATTTCTGCAGTCTATTTGGCTTTTTCTTAAAGGGGTGGCCTCACTACAAAGATTGCTTGCAAAAACAGGTTACTTTGCAATATATGTCCATTAACAGTGTCCTACCTATTCTTAGATATCCCCTCTTGTATGGGCTGCATCAGCTCCTCAGGTTGCCATAGCTACAGACCTGTTTGATTCCCTGTTAGGCTGCCAGCCTGGTCCTATAGTACGCCCTGTTTGATCTTTTTTCCCCCGGGGGTTAAAGGGTTTTCCCAAGGCCCCTGGTTGCTATAGCAAAAAATGGCTTCTATGCACCTATGAGACAACTCCTTTAATTCAGATTTGATTAAAAAATTCAAAATGAGCCATCGCATGCGGCCGAGTCCTGTCCTCTCTTGCTTTTTCCATGCTGAATACATGGGGAAAAGTCATGAAAAATTGACAGAAGCATAAATTTTTTCCGTAAGGCCATAGCCTTATACAGCAGTGGACAAACAAAAACATCTGAAAACCAAATCCTAAAAAACGGTCTAAAAATAAAACGTTCTTTACGGCCCAAAACGCCCCCCCAGGCCCTCCCTACAAACAGTTTTGCAGATTGCACATTTCAAATTTACTGTATATTTTTTGCAAAAAATGTCCGGCCTTTACATAGACTCCAAAGCAAATTTTTTCACATTTCAAAGAACGACCAACAAATAAAACGAGCAGAAAAAAAGTCCGTTTTGGAGACTACAGGACATTTTTACTATACAAGTCTATGGGATCTGTTTTCAGTTTTTATAAAACGAAAAACGTACATTTTTGTGTACAGTGAAGCCTAATCCATAAAAATATGGCCTGCACTTTACAATGTTTGAAGACTATGTGACATGGGATTACTTGTACAGTAGGGCCCCGTCACAAGTTTTTTTTCCGGGATTGGCGCCGTAACCCCCGGGATTTGCACTAACATACGGCGCCAATCCGCGGAGCAAATTTTCGGTATCCATGCTCTATAGAGAACAGGGATTCCGTCGCTCCCCCCCGCTCGGCGATCCCCGGGGGGGAAAGGAATGCACATTTTTACGGCGCGGACTGCCGTAGTAATGACAGTTATGGGGGGGCCGGGCCCCCCCGCGCCCCGGCCCCCCCCCTTATTTACCCGGGTTTGCGAGGCAATCAGGCTCACAAAATCCCCCCGTGAAAAGCCGTGTGAACACGGCCTAAATGTCACTGTAAAAAAAAAAGGGTTTTTTTAATATTAAAAATTCAAAAAACCTTTTTCCATATGAAAGAAAATAATGAAGAAAAAATAAAATTTACATTATTCTATTGATCTCACAGGGCAAGTGCAGCAAATAAAGAAAAAAAAAAAAAAAAAAAAAAGGGGGGGCACAATGGAAACCCACCACCCAGAAAAAAAAAAAAAAAAAAAAGTCCTTCAAATCCAAGTTTCAAAATAGTTACTTTCTCAGTAGAGAAAACGCATCAGGAGGGAGGAGACAGATCACTGCCATTAAAGGGGTTGTCTCACTACAATAATTGCTTTTTATGTTACCGATCTTGCAAGAGCAAGTCATTTTGCAGTATATGTCCATTTACAATATCCTACCTATTCCTAGATATTCCTTCTTGTACAGGCTGCATCTGCTCCTCAGTCGTATAGCTACGAGTACTGGTCATTCTCTCCTGATAGGCATGCCAGCACTGGTTGATATAGCTACAAGACCTGTTGATCTCTCCTGCCTAGGCTGCCAGCCACTGGTTGCTTTGGCTACAGACTGGTTCTACTGCAGCCTAGTAGAAGAAGCCAGTAAAATCGCCCCTGAATTCAAAAGTGAAACCAAGAAAACAGGACTGAGGTAAGAGGAATCAATGTAGTGTGACAACCCCTTTAAATGGGGCTCATCCACATCCTAAAATGCAGTAAAATCCACATCAGAAACAAGGGAAAAGCCCGGCAGAAGTCACGGGGTTTCCGTCAGATTTCTGTTGCTTATCGCACAGTAAACTTTTTCTGAGGGAAAAAAAAACAGGCGAGATCATGAGGAGCTCAATGAGAGTCAAGTGAGTCTGATCAGACTGTTTGCGATGTGAGCAGGAGGACTAAATCCTCAAACACAGGAAGACCTCCAGAAACCTGCAGCCCTTCCATTATATTCATGCTCTACAAATGCACGTCCTGCACAGGAACCCACAGACTTCAATGGGCAGAAGGGGGGGGGGGGGCGGAGCCGGCGAGGGGCAGAAGGGGGGGCGGCCGGAGCCGGCGAGGAGCAGAAGGGGGGGCGGCCGGAGCCGGCGAGGAGCAGAAGGGGGGCGGCCGGAGCCGGCGAGGAGCTGAAGGCGGGCGGGCGGAGCCGGCGAGGAGCAGAAGGGGGGGCGGCCGGAGCCGGCGAGGAGCAGAAGGGGGGGCGGCCCCGTCGGGGGCGCGTCAGCGGGGGAGCCGGCGAGGAGCAGAAGGGGGGCGGCGTCCGGCCCCCGGGACCCCCCCCCCCCCCGCGGCCCTCCGGGACGGGTCGGCGAGGAGCCGGGCGGCGAGGAGCAGATGGCGGGCGGGCGGAAGCGGGAGGTGCAGAAGGCGGGCCGGCCCGGAGCCGGCGAAGGAGCTGTAGGGGGGGCGGCCGGAGCCGGCGAGGAGCAGAAGGGGGGCGGCCGGAGCCGGCGAGGAGCAGAAGGGCCGGACACGTCCCTATAGGGCAGGACTATGTCATCCTTATTCACTGAATGCAGAGAGCTTCTGTACAGGACACGAGGTCGCTGCACCGCGCTTTACGTCCAGCAGATAAGGCGCTTATAGGGCACACAAGGTTGAATCTGGACTATGTTTGCCCTGAAGATATCTATAACCCCACTGCCTTACCCACTGGGAGAAATTTCTCATGATATTCCGTATATTGGATACCACGAATGGGGAGCAAAAACACCATGGGAATGAAACCGTAGCCCAAAGGCCCAAGCTGCGACCCCACAGCAGAAAGTTGTGGCAATGCCTTAGGGTCCGTCCACACAGCACGGTTTATTGGTCGGATTTTCAGTTTGCGGATTTGGGAAATGACAAACAAACCAGTCCCATAGTCTTTTAACTTGAAAAAACTACTCTGAAACAGTTTTCAGTATCCAGCGTTCTGAAAAACTTGGAACAGGCACAATCTTCCGTCCGGTTTTCGGGCAAAAAGTGTTGTAGTCAATAATTAAAAGGGATGGGCGAATCCGCAAACTGGACAGAACTGTCCCCCCCCCCAAAAAAAATACCCTCCGGACTCTTCACCAGAAGCCTCAGATTCCTGCAACAGAGTCCACTATGGATTTTTCCCACAGAAGAGTCTCATGTGAACACAGCCTTAAGGCGCAGCGGGTTGTGATGCGGATCTAGATGCAGATTAGCTGCACTCGATGGGGCCAATGTGGAAGTTGTCAGGAGCTGCAGTGTAGATACCTCTGTAATCAGCAGTGGATGGGCTGCCTGCACAGGACCTTGGCATTTCTGGTGTGATGCTCCAGTAGAAGTGTCTCATGATGGTCACAGGTGCGTGATACTTACACGGATCCCCACCACAAGGAGACAATGCGGTAACATGTAGACGCCGCCGTGATGCACTGGGTGCATTCAGACAACCTGCTCTCTATGTGCCTTGCTATCTCCATACAGGGGCAGCACAGCCATCTCTCTGCTGGCCGCAGCTTCCTCCCTTGTACTCAGATGAGGAGCGCCGCTAACTTTCTATGGCCTGGGGCACATCACTTCTGGTGTGTAGGCTGGCACAGCTGCCGTCATACACGCCCAATGTGTCCATAGTAATAATGGCCTGTTGCCGCCCATACAGGAGTCCATTTGGACAGTAAAAAGGGTTTGTCCCCCTTGTAGGAATACGATCAGCTCCTGGGGCCACAATAAAATAAAAACACCTTACATTCACCTTCCTTCAGTCTCAGCTTCACATCTCCTCTTCTGTTTTCATTCTGTCACTTCCGAAAGGGGAAGTCGCCGCTGATTGGCTGCAGCGGTCACGTGCCAGTGATTTACATTACCACTTGGAAGCGAACATGAATGTAGAGGCATGTGACCCCGGGCCAATCCGCGGTGGCAACACCCCCGGGCCAATCAGCGGTGGCAACACCCCCGGGCCAATCAGCGGTGGCAAACACCACCGGCCAATCTCGCGGTGGAAACAAACCCAGGGCCATTCCGCGGTGCCTACACCCCCGGGCCAATCCGCGGTGGCAACACCCCCGGGCCAATCCGCGGTGGCAACACCCCCGGGCCAATCCGCGGTGGCAACACCCCCGGGCCAATCCGCGGTGGCAACACCCCCGGGCCAATCAGAAGTGGCAACACCCCCGGGCCAATCCGCGGTGGCAACACCCCCGGGCCAATCAGAAGTGGCAACACCCCCGGGCCAATCCGCGGTGGCAACACCCCCGGGCCAATCAGCAGTGGCAACACCCCCGGGCCAATCAGAAGTACAAGAATGAAAACAAGACTGGCGAGATGAGGCAATGGAGCCAGGGGAAGTTTTTTTTTTTTTTTTTTATTACACTGGGACACCAGAAGCTGGTAACATTTTCTTATGAGGTAACAAACCCTTTAAAGTCAGAATATGATATATATATAAAAAAATAAAAATAAAAAAAATGTACGTCCTGGCCTGTAGATGATCATAAACATGACAAGTGTGCAGCCTGAGGAGGCTGTGCTATGTGAGGCCCCATTCATGCTCCCTGCCTCCCATTGGATGCCCTGATTTACACAGTGGAGCTATAGAAATCTAGAGAGTAAATGTAGTCATTTTTGGACCAAGTTTACGCTATTTCCTGTCTATACAGTTTAGGTACCAGAACCTTTAGCACAGTCTAGCATCAATGGGAATCACAGAAAAGACTGCACAGATTGCTAATGTCCCACTGCAGTATCCATCAGGATGGATTATTCAGGGTCTCCCAACAGATAACGGAGGCTGGAAATGTAAGGTGAATAGGGTGCAAGGTTTGCATTCCTTACATAATCAGACACTGCCCAAATCGGGCTATTTAATGTGGGGGGCGGGGGTTCCTATCTTGGGCATCTACCCGCTCGGCTGTACTCAGAACTCCTACAGGAATGGCACGAGCCACACAAACAACTTCCTATATGTTATGCAATCCTAAAAGTGGTTACCGCACCTCATAGACAATTTAGGGACATATCCCCCATCGATAGACTATAAGGCTATGCTCACACCATGTATTGCGGCGTGTACAGTACGCGACACAATACATCGGGAGCTCGTGCTGATCAGTGCGTACTCCTGAGGCGCCGGCCCCATTGACATGCGTTACTCGCGTTCGCAAATGTATTTTGACATGTCACTTTCTCTACGCACGACGTATTGTACGGGAAAATGGGCGGACACTACTAATTGGTCTCTAGCACATCCAAATAAAACCTTTTTTTTTTTAAAAAAAAAATAATAATATGTATAGGTGCACAATGGCGAGGCAATAACATACATTTTCTTTCCATTTAAAGTGTGCTTAAATGGGGTTTTGCCACGTTCGTATTGTTGTAGTGGGATCATTCAATATGGGGTATTCTAATCAATTTTCTAAATATATGTGAATACAAATATATTGAAGCCTGAGTGGCGTCAGCCTTCCTTACCATTCCTTAGTTACTTTATGTTGTTTTAGATACGGACCTGACATGAGCTGCTGGACGGGCTTCCAGAGAAAAACTCACTTCTCATCTGATGAGAGGGTCTCGTGGCAAGCTTTCAAGCACCGGTAGATATATGTTGTCCTTTTGTATAAAGATTCCCTAGTTGTTAGTGCTGGATATATTCTGAGTAGATCCCTGATTTTTTTTGTTGATGACAGTAGTTCATTGGTAGAAGCTTTCAACCCGCTGCATGTGGATCTTTAGCGCGTTGTTCTTTTGGTTACAGATTACACTTGTTGTTGTTTGGATTATTTTGATGTGAAACATTTCACACGAATCCTTATGCAGGCTCTGTGCTCTGGATGTGTCTCTATCTCTCTCTCTCGCAATTGCTTTGTTTTAACATTTGATTTTAGCAGATAAGAAGCATGTCATGGTTAAAAACCCTTTAAGCTACTTTTGGTCAAAATTGTGAACTAAGAACCCCAATTTTCATATATCATAGCAGGAATGCATTTTTCAAAAAGTCCCATATGCCTTTGATGTTTTTTAAGTAGATAGTGTGCTGCTGGCATTTGGAATTTTTTCGATCGTATTGTTCCGTGCAGGGAGAGGAGGAATTATCCATAGTTCCTCTATGTGTGCTATGGATTTACCAGTATTTCCGGCAAGCATTTTCACCCGTATAAAACGCGCCCCCCCCCCCCCCCCCCCCCCCCCCCCCCCCCCCCTTCACACCCACCCCCCCCCCCCCCCCAAATACACGGCGAAATTCGCACCGAAAGTACACTGTGGGAACATAGCCTAAGTGTCTGAGATGAGGGAGACTGTGGCTGCATGGAAAGGGCTTAACTTACGTCGCAGCGCCTGTGGAAGTGCCCAGAAGTGTGTCGCAAGTCTGTGGGCATTGGACATAATTACTTTAGGTGTAAGGTTAGAGCCGACAGATGGAGCATGAATCCCTAGGACAAATTGTGGGATTGTAAAACTGTATTAGTAAGTTACTGTATTCGTTATACTCAGCCTCGTTTCTGGTTTTTTAAGTTGATTTCTCACCACAAATTTTAGCTTTCATCATGCAGGGAAAGATAACTGAAGCCTTTTTCTAAATACATTGGCCTTTTGATTTCACTTTAGTGAAAATGTATCTGCTGAGTGCACGTTTCTATTATTACCGGTCATATCTCCCTCCCTGATTAGAGCAGAAGGTGCTGTCACCATGGACAGAGTTCATGCCAGCTGACTAACGATCTCTAACAAGATTAGCTGTTTACAAATAAGCAATTGTTTTCACTCCCCTGAGCAATTGTAACTTTGTTTACTGAAAATTGAGTTTCCTGCACCGCTCTTTGTAATGTCTCAGACAGTTATAGAGGCTAAATATGCTAATCTCTGCTATAGTACCAACCCACAGCCTGAGGGGACAGAAGGAAAGAAAAGTTACTTGTGACAAACTGCATGGTGAGACAACCCGCTTAAAGGGGTTGTCTCACTACAAAGATTGCTGCTTTTTATGTTAAAGATCTGAAAAAACATTGCACTTTGAAATTTAGTCCATTAACACGTGGTAATACACTTTTCCTAGTTTTCCCTCTTGTTTGGGATGCTTAGAGCCCTTAGGTTGCTAATTGATACAGAGCTGTTTGTTCTTTTCTGATAGGCTGTCAGGCAGGTTGATTAGCTACTGACATGGTTTCTAACATGACAGCCTAGTAGGAAGCCAGTATAACAACCCTGAATTCAAAGTGAAACCAAGAAAACTGGGACTGAGGAAAGATGAATCAATGTAGTGAGACAACCCCTTTAAGAGTGGCGCTTACTCTGCTTATACAAGTGGTTGCATTGCCAGGGATAATGGTAGAAAGCTGTTTGCCCATTTGTATCTTGGAATTGGGCTTCAGAAAGTGTTTCCTCAAATGTCAGTCGCACTTAGCGCAACTTTCTATTCTGTTCTATGGGAGGAGTAGCCCGGACAGTGCTATCCTGTACTCAGAACCCCCATAGAGCAGAATAGAGTTGTACACGTTTGGCTCTCCATTCTCCACTTTGATGGCACATCCTATCAATAAACCCTGAAACTAGGGTGGGGAAACCCCTTTAACATTGACAGTGCACCCACAGAATATGCCATCAATACCGAGAGGTGCAGCTCCTACTTCTGGGATCCTAACATAATGAAGAGTGATGGTCTGATTGCCGACCTGCCCGTTCCCCGCAACTTATCAATAAACAAGAGGCTGTGTCACCCATCACTCGCCCCGTTGAAGTCTATAGGTGCAACCAGTGCTAACATTGTATATAGAGCCAGCAATGGGGTCACCGACCTTTGCCTCCCTGATAGGAGCGGGTCCCCCCTCTTTCTCATGTGTTAAGCCTCTCAAAAGCATGCTTCACCAGGGCTGTGGAGTCGTTATAAAATGGACTGACTCCAAAAATATATAATAATTGGTACAAGTTAGTTCAGTGCCAAGAGGCATTGGTGTCCGGCCAGTGCTACTTGTTCCCTTATCTTCAGACTAATCACATGAGGAGTGTAATTTGTTGCCTTGGAGCAGGCCAAAGGGTTACCCAGGGAAGTTTCCATGCCATAGCTAAAAAGTTTGACCAGATCCCTGCAAACATTTTTACTTGATCGCAATAGAAATAGGGATAATTTGAACCATTCATCAGAAACCGAGTGCATGTGGCAATTCCTTTATACCGAGATGTTTGAGATGTTGACCACTGCATGTCACCGCTTTGTCCCCAAACCCAAGTTAGTGTAGAGTGGCAGTTCTTTAGCCATGGCAAATAATGTGTTTTGATTTGAGGTCTTCGTCTTTGCAGGGAGGATCTGATGGAGGCAATACTTTTCTCAAACACACAATTGCATTGACTCCACATATTTTATTCAGGTCGTTTTTCGTTAAACTGTTTTTTCCCACTTCACTGCAGTTTTTACAGAATTTACCATTTATTAAAAGTTTCTTGTGTCTAAAGGTTGTAATCCAATTAAATCTATTTTTGTCTACCTGAATAGTTGATTATTGTATAATATCGGTGGAATAAGCATGTTGTTACCATTTTACGCATGTAAAGTTATCATGTAAACATGCGCCAAGTATGAGGGAGTCGTGCAAATTGAGGAGGGGGGGCTTTGGCTTACCGACTCCACAGCTGTTCACACTACACTAGTGACTACATGTCGCTTACCCCGCCGGCCCCAGAGAGGAGGCTGCAGCAAGTGCAATCCGATGTGGGCTACGGTATCATGTATTTTCACTCCCCCTCGTTGGCATAATCAATGTCAACAGGAGATGGAGCACATGAAGCCCACAAGATGCTATGTGTGTGCTATCAAGCTCTATTATTTGTTATGGTACCTGTTTTACATTATACCCCGATCACAGTAAATACTGCAGTGTGAACTCTGCCTGAGACACAGACACCACACAGCGCTCATCTCCGGCTGATAACAGAGAGCACTACCCGACCCAGTGCGACCCCAGCCGGTTACTTAGAGACACCACAGCACTACACGGCCGCAGCGTGACCCGGGCCCGATACATAAGAGGCACCACTATGGCTGATAACAGAGGAGCCATACCCGACCAGTGCGACCCAGCCGGTTAATTTGAGACACACAGAACTACACAGGCCGCAGCGTGACCCGAGGCCCGATACATATGAAGGCATCCTCTACTGGCTGATAACAGAGGGCACTACCTGGCCTGATACATAGACACCACCTATAGCCGATTACATAGAGGGCACTACATGGCCTTATATATAGTCTCCACTATAGACCGATAAACAGAGAGCACCTACAGGCCTGTGTGGCCCATACTGATACATAGAGACACACACAGGCTGATAACAGAGAGCACTATATGGCAGGCTTAGCAACTTGATCTCTGGTTGGTAAAACTGCCCAGAGGAGGGGATCAGCCAAGGCTGTGATTGGCACAAGCACTATACACACTGCCAGTCCCAGGGTGCGCAGGGCTCAGGACATGTTGGGTGTTACGGGTCCCCAGCACTGGCTGTCATATTCTGTGTCAGAACATAAAAACTATACACACTGCCGGTCCCAAGGCTCAGGACATGTTGGGAGTTGCAGTTCCCTAGCACTGGAGTCTATACTGTGATCGGCTACACAGCACCTTTCAACACTGACGGTACCTAGGCTCAGGACATGTTGGGTGTTGCAGTTACCTGCTCTGGAGTTAGGCTGTGATCCGGCTACAAAGCAATTAAACACTGTCCGGTACACAGGGTGTGCAGGGCTCAGGACATGTTGGGAGTTGCAGTTCCCTAGCACTGGAGTCTAGGCTGTGATCAGCACAAGCACTATACACACTGCCGGTCCCAGGGTGTGCAGGGCTCAGGACATGTTGGGAGTTGCAGTTCCCTAGCACTGGAGTCGAGGCTGTGATCAGCACAAGCACTATACACACTGCCCGTCCCTGGGTGTGCAGGGCTCAGGACATGTTGGGAGTTGCAGTCCCCCAGCACTGGAGTCTAGGCTGTGATCAGCACAAGCACTATACACACTCGGCACAAAGTCCTGGCTGCGCAGGGCTCAGGACATGTTGGGAGTTGCGTCACCCAGAACTGGATCTAGGCATGTGATCAGGCACAACAAGCATATACTCACACTGACGTCCCAGGGCCTCTGAACTTGTGGGGATTTTACGCGGTCACCCAGATTGGAGTCTATAACTGTGTCGAACAAAGCACTATTTCTCACTGACAGGTCCCAGGGTGCGCAGGGCTCTGCACATGTTGCGGGTCCCCAGCAGGCCAGCCTGCCTTCCCATGTAAGGCCCGGCCGGTGTTGACGTGTCCTCAGCCAGCAGGCGGCTGCGGGAGGCGTGGGTTCAGGGCTTAGGCCTCGGAGCCACTGACCTTTACCGCCATTACATCCCAAGGCCTGCTCACCACAACAAGATGAGGGAGGATTACTTCCCCCCACCCCTCCTATGGCCACGTGGTTCCGCCCGGGTATAGGGACCCACACGCCGCGCGCAGACCATACCCTTCAAAAAGAGGGGGGAAGCGCCCCATACATTACGTAAGTCCCGCTAGGACCCCCAACTACTTCCCCGGTGCCGCTCCCGGCCACAGCGGGGCGGAGTAATGGCTTCACCCGGAACAGCTGTGCGGTGCCCGCTAGAACACAGCATATGCGCCCAGCGCAGAACCAGCACACATTACCAGCCATAGGCCGCAGAGGCACGCTCGGCGCGGATCCCCGCGCACACAGACAGGGTGCGGTCTGGGCCATCCCGGGGATTATACAACAGCGTGTCTGAAGCGGCGCACTGCGCTTTTGGCGGACGGAAAGGACACGGGCGAGGTCGCCGCACACTCAACAACACGCACGGAAAATGTCACGTCTAACGGACGGGTCCAAAACCGGCACCGGGCGCGACCCTGCATTCCCCGCACACACTCACCTGAAGCTGCCATGTTGGGCTGACTGTGAAAGAACGCGGAGACCCGGATGAGGCAGTCACGTGTGTGCAGCGCCAGGTCTTTCCAGCGAAGGAAAGCGAGGCGCCACGTGACGTAATGACGCACGGAGTGCCGTGCCGCCATCTTTGTTGGGGGAAGGTTGGAATTGAAACGTCAGCTTATTCTCAGAGCGCCCAAACGGTTATCTCTCTATAATAAACCACATACACAGCCCTATGGCCGCTCACAGTGAGGGGGTCACCCACCTACACAACCCCTACACAGCCCATAATAATAAGGCTCTTTGTGTTTTTCCTCCCCTCCCTTCCAAAAGCTATAACTGTTTTATTTTTCCATCTTCATAGTCATACAAGGGTTTGTTATTTGCGGGACACGATGTACTTTTTATTGGTGCTATTGACCATATCATATATTGTACTAATGCTAACTGGGGTGATATGTGAAAAAAACATACTATCACTATGTTTACTAGGTTATGTTTTTATGACATTCACTCTCTTGTATACATGTTGTGTTATTTGTATATATCAGCCCCAGTAAGGCTGGGTTCACACGGCTTAAATGCATTGCGAAATTACGGCCCGCAATTACGCCATGTGGCCAGGAGCGGGGGGCCGGCACCTCGCCGGCCATGGGATTTACCATTACTAGTGGCGCGTATACCCGCTGGAAATTCACATGTCACTTTCTCCCCCCGGGCGTATTCGCCGGCGGGGGAGAGGAGACGTAATCCATTAGTTCTCTATGAGAACTGTGGATTTACCGTAAGGGACTGGGACGTATTCCAGTTGTAATTTGCGCAGTACGGCGCGTAATTACGGACTGAAATATGTCCCATTTTAAGCCGTGTGAACATAGCCTTACAGTGGAAATCTGAAGAAAAAAATGTATCGATCTTTGCAGATGTTACTAAGTTCTGTAAAGTAATCACAATAGAGGATAATGTGTTATTACAAAGGGATCTGGATAGGTTGGAGGCCTGGGCAGAGAAATGGCAGATGAGGTTTAATACAGATAAATGCAATGAGGTTTAACACAGATAAATGCAAGGTTATGCACATGGGGAGGAAAAATCCATTACATGACTACATGTTAAATGGAAAAACGCTGGGTAAAAGTGACTGGAGAAGGACTTGGGAATCTGGTTGGGGCAGTAAACTTATTGTAGCAGCGGGGTCAGGCGCAGCTGCCAAGGCAAATAGGATATGGGTGATTAAAAGGGGCATAGATGCACATGATGGGAACATTATTCTCCCATTATACAAGTCCCGGTTAGACCACACATGGAATATTGTGTACAGTTTTGGGCAAACCCCTGCAAGGAAAGGGCATTGTAGAGCTTGAACAGGTACAAAGGCGGCAACAAAAATAATAGGACTGGGTGGACTACAATACCCAGAAAGATTAGCAAGATTAGGGTTATTTAGTTTAGAGAAAATACGTCTTCGGGGACATAGTAAATATGTTTAAATATATTAAAGGCCGATATAGAGATCTCTCCCAAAATTTATTTATACCCAGGACTGTATCAAGAACAAAGGGGCGTCCTGAGGAACGAAAGTTTCTACATAAACATAGACAGGGATTCTTTACTGTTAGAGCAGTGAGACTGTGGGACTCTCTGCCAGAGGAACTTGTCATGGTGAATTCACTAACAGAGTTCAAAAAGGGTTTGGATGCATTTCTGGAGCGTAATAATATAACAAGTTATAGTGACCAGGATTCTGGAGAGGGGTCATTGATCCAGGGATATATTTTGATTGCCAGATTGTAGTCGAGAAGGTTTTTTTTCCCTAAAATGAGGACAATTGGCTTCTACCTCATTGGAGTTTTTTTCCTTCCTCTGGATCAACACTTTAGCAAAATAGGCTGAACTGGATGGACATCTGTCTTTTTTCGGCCTTACAAACTATGTAACTATATCAAAATGCCCCGCAATGGTCTTTTTCTGATTTTTATGGGGGGCACAATATGTAAAATATAATTATTAAAAATAAGATACATCCAAAAAATAAAGTTGTATTAAAAAAAGAAATCTGTAACTCCGCAACTTTAAGGTTATGTCCGGACTACCTACCTGCCATTTTTTTTGTCCATATAGAGGCCAAGTACACTAGTATAAAAGAGGTATGAGAGCAGAATTTTTTATACAGGTATATTAGAAAATTGTATGTTTTCCTATGGTATACATATACAAGCACATATACAGTAATGACAAGCCCTTTACACCCACTGAGCCTGTTTGGGATAAACTGGAAAGAAGGGTAAAAGCAAGACAATCTACAAGTGCAGCACAGTAGTGGGAACTTCTGCAATAATGTTGGGAAGAAATTTCTGAACAGTATGTGAATGCAATTGTAGAAAGATTGTGTACGGTTGGTATATCAGCTAGAGGAGGCGACTGTGAAGAGTCAAAAATCTAGATTTAATTTTTTGAAACAAAGTTAATTCAATATTTTATTCATTTTAGGATATGTTCACATGGCATTTTTTGGGCCATTTTTAGCGCGTTTTACGCACTGGAAAACTGGCCAAAATCAGCCTCAGACAAACTTCAAATCTTCCTTCACTGAATATAATGTAAAATACACTGTGTCGTTCACACAAAGCATATTTCACAAGTGTAATTGTAGTCTTTTTTGGACGCAATTCTGGCCATAAAAATAAGTGACGTGTCAATTCTTGAGGAGTTTTTTTTACTCATAAAATCCCCATAGGAAAAAAGTGGATAGGATTTTTCGAAAGATGCTTCAAAATAATCTGTAAAATATGCCTATAATCAGCTAATTTTTGAATCAGATTTGGAAGCTGATTTTGAAGCATAAAATTACACTTCAAAAACCATGTGTTAGCATATCCATAAAGGGGTTGTCTCACCAAAATGATGGCTTTTTATGTTAAAGATCTTGCAAAAACAAGTCACTTTGCAATATATGTTCATTAACAGTGTCCTACCTATTCTGAGATGTCCCCTCTTGTATGGGCTGCATCAGCTCCTCAGGTCGCTATAGCTACGGACATGTTTGATCTTTCCTGATAGGTATCCAGCACTAGTTGCTATATCTACAGACCTGTCTTCTACTGTAGCCTAGTAGAAGCCAGTAAATACGCCCCTGAATTCATAATGAAACCACGAAAACAGGACTGAGGTAAGATGAATCAATGTAGTGAAACAACCCCTTTAATTTGTTTATTTCTTCTTTTTAAAATACATTTGAGACATTAGACTACATAAACATCAATAAAACCTGGAAAAACTAACTGGTAGTGTAGTGAAGTACGCATGATTTTGTGGGCTCCTCTCGTTTTAATAAACATAGTAATAGGCAAACGTGATGTGAAAAAAGTCATACAGTGGCTCATGCACCAAAACTGTATTACCACTTCATTTTGTAAAGAGGCCCTAGTGTTTATATGACAGATAAATAAGACTAAGTTCACACACAGTAATTTCTTTTTTTCAAAAAAATCCATCCAGAATTTCGAAGGAAATCCACATCAGAAATCTACACGTTTATCTATGGAATATTGATGCATTTACAATTTGAACGTGTGTATTTTGCATAAAATCTATCCATTGAATTCAATAGCGGCTGCATCCAAACATCAAAGAGTAATAGGTCATTTTTTTTCCATCACCCAGATTTCAGCTCTGAAGCAAAGGATTCTTTAGAATTTGAAATCAATTGGAAACATTGTGTGGACGGAGTTAGGCATAGAATAAATGCCAAGCCCCGTGTGAAAAACCCCTGTGTGTACATACCCTAATAGGGCTGTCACAGAGGTACAGAGGGCTGGGAGTTTATATGTCCTCAGTTTCCTACACAGGTACAAAGAAATTCTCTGTGAATCCCAAAGACAAAAATGCTATGGAATTGTGTTCTATTAGATGCTACATGTTTGGTAGCATATGTCTGTAACATGGAGTCTGCGGGGCTTCATACTGCGGATCCGTACAGTTTGCGCGCCTATGTGCGTTAGCCCTAAGATAAGTCAGAGGATGACAATTTACATGCTACAATTCGATGATGGTGTCTTTATATGGACGATCGATTTTTGCCAATAATAAACAATACCTTTATATAGTTGATTTGTTTTCTGCCATTTACACTGGAGAGGATTGTATTGATTGTTACATGTAAATGCCATTTAACAGTTATTAATGCAAATATCTAGGGCGACATGTATGAACGGGGCTGTGCCAGAAGTCTGGCGTCTTTTCAGCCCGACATCTAGCGCAGCCCCATTCACAATAGTTTAAATTCGCCCACACGCAAATATCAGGCGCATTACAGAGCGCCCGTGGCACTTTGTAATGCACCTGAGATCAGGGGGTGTGCGGGAGGCGGGACCACTACAACCATACAAAGCTACACATTTATAGCTTCAGTACGGCAAATACAGGCGCATTACTGCTGGAACAGGTAGAGCACTTTAGAAGTGGCTTACCTGAGTCAGAAGTGTCGTTTCTGCACTAGAATGCAATTGATTTATGACTCACAGTAGAGCGGATTCATTCAACACTATTTATACGCGCACAAAAATTGGAGTCTAAACGGCAAAAATCATACATGTCGCCCCCAGTGTTTATATGACAGATAAATAATACATAGTTGACTATTAGGTGCATTCACATAAGGAAAGAGCCTTGCATCAGCCATATTTAGTACCTCCAAATCCCTACTAGAAGGTAGTGTAGTGTACTTTGCTATACTGTCCCACAAACTAAAGCGTGTACAGATGAAAACAGACCAGAAACAGATAACTACGTTTGCTCTTTTACAGCCAATGGCTATTCAGCAGGTATACAAGGTTTTTAGAGCTATTTGGGAGATGTAGGGTTGGGAATCCAGCCAAGAATGGATTTAAAAAGTAGAGAGGAGGCCCCAGCCGCACCTCACCGGCTCTCCCCCTTTCTCGTGCACCCAGGGTCGGACGACGCCCAGGATACTACTGGACATTTGCATGCAGCAGCAGACGATAATAAACCAATCACACTTTCGGACCTGCACAGGGCTACTCAGTCTTTACCATCCAAGTCTGACCTCTCAGCCTTAGCTAAACACATCATTGTGGAATGCAGGCAAGAAATCTCTCTTTCGCTCGGAAACCCGCTAATTCCCAAAAGTGACCTCAGACCAACCCCAGCAACTACATTTTTGTCTTTTCAGGCTTACAACCCTCTCCCCCAGCATTCCCCCCCAAAATTTGCGCTACAGCAGCACATCGATGACCTTGAGAAAGGGAGGCGAAAAATTAACATCAAATCCGTGGCCTCCCCGAGTCCGTCTCGGCTAACGGTCTACCCATTCTTGCAACCCTTTATATGACTGCTTGAAAAAAACTCCATCTCTCCCATCGAAATTTATAGAGCCCCAAGCACTCAGTCCTCCAGTGTTGGGGACCCCAAGGAAGCCGGGAAAAAACGTCATTGCCCGGTACATTTTTTTTTAGAAAAAAAAAAAGGGCATCTGCGTGTCCCGCCAAAGGGAAAAAAATCTTCTCAAGGGTTTTTTTTCCTTTAAATCTGCTTCAGGACCTTTCAGAAAACCTTCCCCCAAATACTGCCCCCTGAAGCCCCCTTGGGATCCTGCAAAAACGAATCCTTATCATGCAGCTTCCCCTTCTCTTCTTCATTCGCGGGGGGGGGGGGGGAGACAAAAAATTTTACTATCCCCTACCGAGGATATCCCCCCCACGCTTAAGGACTGAAAATTCAGAAATTTCTTCCCCCCTGGGCCGTCTTGGACTCCTACGTTGGGGAACCCATCTCGGTGCACAAGGCCCCCATGGGCCTTCCCCCCCGAAAAAAAACAGACGCCGAGTCATCGACCCGGTTCTCCACCATTTTTAATCCACTTTGAGAACTGTGGGTTCCGTGATCGGGAGTATTTTTTAGACATGTCTCTTGATTTACGCGCCCCCTTGGGCCCGGCGGGGGTGAAAAGTTGGCAAGAATCAGGATTTAAGTCTCCTTTCCCCTTTTCGCAATTGTCCTGGGGTTTTTTCTCAAAAAAGCCCCCCCTAGCTGTGAACATTGATTGTTTTTTCCAGTCCTATAGGCCACCCCACTTGTTTTATTTTTTACAGGTGTGCGGGACCCTGGAACCCCCTATGCTTTTTAAAATCATTGCCCTCCCCCCTTTTTCTTTTCTTTTGCTCTGCCTTTTTTTTGACCCCCATGGGGTTTTGGGCCCATATGGGCCCCTCCCCTGGCCCTGGGCGCTTGATTTTGATACGTCAATACTCTAGTTCCAGCCCGGGCGTTCCTATATTTTCCCGCCTGTTTTGGGGGTGTGTGATGTGTGTGTGTTTGCTGTGTGAGTCCCTTACCCCCCCCCCTCCCTTTTTTATTAATTTCTTTTAACCCCCCCCATCCACCTAAAAGGTGGGACCCGGGCCCAACACCTGCCGGGCAATCCCCTTTCCCAAACCCCAAAAAAATTTCCCCCTAGGCACCAGACCCCAAAAAGGCTTTTAAAAATTTCTTGGGGCCCCCTGATTTCCCCTTTTGGGGATACCACTTTACAAAGAATGGCCCCTAAAACCCCACCGCCAAAGAATTAAGGCCCCTTTTAACCTTTTCCAAACAATGGTACCAACCACTACTCTGCTTTTGACTCCTGGTGAGGGGAAAACCCTCCCGCGATACAAATAACCAAGAATAACGGGAATCAACTCGCAGGGGGGCCCCGGGCCCAAATGTTGGGGGGGGGGCCCTTTTCTGATGACCCCCGGTATATTAAAATAACCCCGTTGCTCACTTCCCCCCCTGATGTCCACATGAGGCCTTCGGATCTGGTCCAATTTCAAAAAAATATGTCCGTTGAGGCTTGAGGTGGGACTGCCCCCCCTTCCTCAACAGCTTAAATCTGGTTATTCCCTTATGTGCGTTCTGAGGAAGCCCACCTAGGGATCATCATCCCGGCTGTCAAACTTTTTCCCTTCATTTCGAGTCAGTCTCAGAATTCCCCAGGATCTCCCCCTATGGACCGGCAATGTTTTTCGGGTTTGGGATTTAAAATTTTTTTAAAGATTCAATTTCCCCCGTATACCACTTTTTTGCAGAAAACCCCCATTTCTACCCAAAACTTTTCTGGCATGTGTACAGCACCTCTTACCCATTTTTTTGGCCTTCTGCCCCCCCCAGACTTTTTATTGTATTAACCACATAAAGTTTTGGGCGGACGGGGGCTACCGACTGCAAGAAATTTTACTTAGCATCGGCGACGCGCGGTTTTGGGTATGGTGGCCAGGATGAAAAAAAGTATGGGCTTTTAAAGCACTTTTCACTTCCGTCTCTTGCTCGCCCCTTGGTTGGACCCCTCCCAAAAGGGGCCGGTACCATTTTCAACATGGTCACACATCTCTAACTCATCTGTCAATAAAAACATACCAGATTTTGTGAAGGTTGGGGACCCCTCATCCCACTCTCCGATAATCCCTCTTTCCGCCGGGTCTGGGCCACGCCCCTTTTTTGGAGGCTTGGCCAAGTGGGGGGGGGGAGCGGGGCTTGTCCCATCGCAGAACTGAGGCTGGACCCGTGACGGGCCCTATCGGCCTTCCAATACTTTAAACACGCATTTTATATCCTCTCTGGGCAATCATTTAACCCAAAAAACCCCTCTCACTCGGTTTGAGAGATGTGCCTTGATACCCCCCCCCCGCACTCTGTTTCCGCGCTTTTTGGGGAACTTTTGCTATAAACCAACTGGCCTCCCCCCTATTGTGCAACCGGGGAAAAAGCCCTGGGTAAAACTTCCCGCCCAAAACAATGGCAAAAATGTTTAGTCTTCCCCACAAAGCCCCAGGGCAACAAAGGCCCCAGGAGATGGCTTAAAAATCCTCTCCCGAGGGTAAGGGCCCCCCCATCTGCTCCATAAATGGTCCCCACAATCCGAGATTGTTGGCTTGCGGAACCTCTAAGGGAACCTGCCATATTGGTGGGAGGGCCCCTTCTCGCCCAAACTTTTGGAATTTATCATCCTTTGGGGAAAATTCAGGTTAACCACCCAAAAGCCCCCTGAGGCAGCTCTTCTGTTTTGGTGGCTTTGGGGCCCCCAATATAAAAAAAACCCTTTTCCCGGGACTGCTGCAGGCGGCAAAGACGATCATACCTAGACTTGGAAATCGTAGAACCACCCCCTTTTGAGGATTGGTTCATGGAGGCTTCTGTTTACCATTGGGGGAGCTTGGCACTTTGGGGACAAGCCAGCAACTGGCCGGGGACATGGACCCCCTGGCTAAATTCAAGTTCCCCCCGCCATTAACCCCCAAAATACACAAGCCGTGTGGTGTCTGGGGACCCCTCCTCCCCCACAAGGGAAAATGTTCCCCCTTTCTCCCTACCTTTCCCCACCCCCACCAAACCCACACCCCTCCCCTTCTTTTTCTGTGTGTGAATGATAAGTCTGTGGTGTATGTGTAATGTATCCTGCCCTTGTTGTCAGTCGACGGCCATAGAACCCTACCCGTCTATGTTTTTAAATTCGGGACTGTTAAAATCCCTCCGACATGGGGCCGTTTTAATAGGTCTATTTTTTTTTCTCTTTTTTAAATTTTTTGAATTTTTGTTGAAATTTTTTAATTTTTTGGTTTGTTTTTGTTATGTATCACATGTACTATGTGTTAGCTAGTCATTTGTTCCCACCTTTGAGTACTTTGCACATTATTTTTGCTTATTTTGTGCTGTCCCCGCACTATTAAAAACTTACCACTGTTTATATTTTGCTTTTTTTTTGTAACAAGTCTAAGGGTCTTAACTATTTTTTTATTATTATGTACCTTGACTTTTTCTGTTGCAATAAACGCATTTAAAAAAGAAATAAAAAGTAGAGGGAATTGTTTTTTCTTTAATGGGCTTTAATTTTTGATTGGGTTCCCGGGGTTGGCTTAAAAAAAAAAAACTAAAAAAGTGAGCACTCACCCTTTAGTACAGAAAATTTTTTTCCAAAACTTAAGGGGTTTTTCCCGATGTATTTGACGTGGGACCCCCCAAAAAGGGTATTTAAATACTTTTCTAAATTTTTGTGATTCCAAAAATTGCAGCCCGAGAGGTACAGGGTGCCTTTCCCCGCCTAGTTACTTAAAAGCTTGCATTAGATTGCCGACCGGCAAATGACAGGGGCTGTGAAGCTTTTAGGACCGGGGGAGAAATATTTGTCTTTTTTACCAGAACCCCTTTTGTAGTGGATTATTGAGTAATCCCTGCTTTATCTGATGAAGGAAAATGAGGAGCTTTCAAGAGGTAAAGAAGCTTTCAAGGGGCTTGGAGAAAGGTTTTTGTCTTTTGATACAGAATCCCATATTTGTAGTTTGTTATTTGAGTGAACTTTTTAACCGACCCTTATGCAGGCTCTGTGCTCTGGCTGTGTCTCTCTCTTCAGCTCGCTTTGCTTTGTTTACTTTGCTTCTTAGAAAATAAGGCACGCCCTGGAAAACCCCCTTTAATATTTTTCTCCTGAAGACAACCCCGTCCTTATGTGGGCTGCTTTAATTTATGATTTTCCCCTTCGGCCTTTTTATATGGAAATTCATTTGTAAATCCCCAAAAATTTTTTGGAGAGGTTTTGGTTCCACTGTAGAGACAGAGACGAAAGGGGGCCCCCGCCGAGCCCCAAAAAGAGGAAATAAGGCTCCTATTTTCATTGTAGGTTTTGGGAGCTACAGAAGTGGCTGTTTCACAACTAAAATAATAGAGTTTAACTCAAAATACAGTGAAAAAAAGTATTTGTCCCACCAATTTGCAAGTTCCCCCACTTAAAAAGTAAGGCCGTAATAGCATATAGGTCGACCTCTTATAGAGACCAAATTAGAAAACAAAAACTGAAAATGTGTTGTTGGAAAGAATTTATTTGCAAAATTTGGGGGAAATAATATTTGGCAATAACAAAAGTTTTATCTCAAACTTTGTTCTATATCCTTTTTTGGCAAGACAGGGTCTACTTTCTGTAAGCTTCACAAGGGTTTGGACACATGTTTGGTTGTTGGCCCCTTCCTCCTCAGATCCCTCTAGGCAGTGTTGGGTTTGGGGCTGTCACTGGGGAACACAGAATTTTTAAATCCCTCCAAAGGTTTTTTGGTTTTGGGGGGTAGGCCACCCAGGACCTTGAAAAGCTTCTTACAAAACCACTCCCTTTTTTGCCCTGGGGTGGCTTGGGTCTTGTCATCTGAAAGACCCAGCACGTTTTTATTTCAATGCCCTTGTGAGGGAAAAGGTTCCCCAAAACTCCGATACAGGCCCCATTCTTTTTTTTGTACAAGGGTCGTCGTCCCGGTCCCCTTTTCAGAGAAACAGCCCCACAGCAGATGTTGCCTCCCCATGCTTTTCCCGTAGTAAAGGGGGTTCTTTCACCTTCCTTTTCCCCCAAACTGACAAGTTGTGTTTTTACCCAAAAAGTTTCTACTTTGGTTTCATTGCCTTTTGACATTTTCCAAAACTCTTCTGGCCATCCAAAAGCCTTTGAAAATTTAACAGGCCCAGACATTCTAGCTTAAGAGGGGGAACGTCGGCACTGCAGGATCTGGTCATGGGGTAGTGTGTTAGGGCGCCTTTGTTACGTTGGGCCAGCTCTCTGAGGTCATTCACTAGGGCCCCCGTGTGGTTCTGGGATTTTTTCTCACCCTTCTTGTGAAAATTTTACCCCCC
>JAODAL010014009.1:0-89005 GCA_025379985.1 Phyllomedusa bahiana
GTTTTTATTGTACGAAAAAAGACCACAGAAATTACCTCAAAGGTTTTTTGTGGCCCCAGGGGCAATTACACTAATGAGAAAATGATCGAATACCGCCCGAATGTGCCAAGTGTTCGGTAACAGTCCTTCACCTGCGGGCGCTACTCATGGCCTACAAAGGACGCCCGCTTAAAGGTGAGTTAGAGTTTGGGGAAGGGTTTCTTTCACTTTGTTGAAAGGGGACTTCTACGTGGAAAGACGAAATCAAAACCCCTTTCCCCCACCCGAAGTGCCCCTAGAAACCCGGGGTCAAAAATACACAAGGTAAGCTGTCTAAACTTGTCTGCGGTTACAAAAATTGCCTCCCCAAAAGTACTTTTTTGTCATGAAAGCCTTTAGCCCAGGCCCACTGTGCAGCAGAATTTTAAGACTTGAACCTTGGCATAGACGACCCCAAGTGCAGAGAAGTCCCGGGTTTGAGATGGGACTTGGGTTAAATTTATTCTCTTGGCCCCCCCAGGTTTTAAATTTTACCCCACAAAACCTTCACTAAAAGTGGGGTCCCCTCAGTTGGGGAATAGCCCCATATGATCCGCCCGGGATTTTTAGCGCCTTTTACTGTACAGGGCCAAAATTCCCCACTAAGACAGCTCTCAAAAGACTATTTAGGACTTTTTAAAACCCCCCACTGCCCCTTTTACAAACCCCGCGGAAGTGGGAAATCCCCGGAAAACAACCCTATTTTTTTACTTTTTTTGGGAAAAGGCCCAAAATTAAACTCTATCCCGTTTTTAACTAATTTAAAAACTAAAAAAGTAACTTTTTTTATATCTAACTTCTTAAACCCCTATACACAATTTAAAAACCCGAAACTCCCCAAACCCCATCATTTAACCCTTTTTTGGGTTTTTTGAAAAGGGGAAAAACCCTTTTTTCTAACCCCAAATCTGGGGGGAACCCCAAAAATTTTTAACAGGAGAGCCTTTTTTTTCTATAGCAAAGTACTAGCCCTCAGAAGGGATCCCAAGCCAACTAATTGGGCAGGGCGTCCCCTAATTTTCATAATACACAGAACAAAATAAGGCCCCCTTGTGACCCCGTCTGCCCCGCAAAGGGGACCCTTGTAGAAAAGTCGGACCTCCAAAACCCCTTTATAAAGCCCCGGTTTGCTGGCGAAACATGTCGGCGAAAGGGAGGCATGACGTTTTAAATTGTGTCTCTCACCTCTGTCCCACAAGTGTCACCCCTTTTCTGCAGGGCGGTGGGGCACAAGGGGGCCTTTTTTTTTGTTCTGTGGGGGGCCCATGATATTAGGGACGACCCGCCCCAAGAGTTGGGCCCTTTGGGAAACCCTTATGAAGCTAGTTTCTTTGGGCCAAAATAACTAAGGCTCTCCCGTTAATAGGTGGGGGTTCAAACCCGCTTGATGATAGAAAGGGAGTTAAATTCCCCCCCTTTTTAGAACAAAAAGGGTTTTAAAAGATGAGGTATAGGATCAAAGGGTTTTTTTAAAAGGTTTTGGGATAGAGGTTAAGAGTTAGATATAAAAAAAAGTTACGTTTTAAATGTTTAATAGATAGGAACTGATTTAAAAGTTTAAGTTTGCCTATGGGAAAATAAGAAAATTTAAAGTGGATCAAAAGTCACTTTTGTTTCCCCCCTTTTTGGAGGGGAAGTTTTTTCCCAATTTTGGTAAAAAAGAATTAAAAAAAAATGTTAAAAAAAAAAGTTTGGTGAAAAAAAAAAAAAATTGAATAAAAAAAGTTGGTAAAAAATTTAAAGGAAAAAAAAGGCAGGTTTTTTGAGTCAAAAATTAATTTTTGGAAATATTTTTTCACGGGAAGTTTAATGTAGTATTTTTTTAAATAAAACCAAATTTTCCATTGAATGAGCCCAAACATCCATCCCACCCCCTTTCAGAAATTAAAATAAAACTTAAAAACCAAAAAAATTTCGGGGGGCTGGGAAGTAGCCAGTCTAGAGACAAAATATAAAACCCAAAAAATTTGGTGTTTTGGGGGGGAATTCCCGGATTAGCCGGGAAAACCAAATACACATTTTAGGGGAAATCCCATTTTTATCAAGGCGGGGAAAAAAATTTCCCCCCCCCCCCTTAACTGAATTTTTCTCTTAAATTGAAAAAAAATATCTGCCCAGAATATGAGAGAATTTCATTAAATTTAAAATTTTTTTTGAACAACTAAACCCAGGAGAAAAGTGGGGTTTAAAAAATTTTCGGCCCATCCAATTTCCCGAATTTAGAAAAAAAAATTTACAACGAAACATAGAATTTTTGAGAGAAAAAAATTAAGGAAAGGAAAAAATTAAAAAATATCCCTGAGGGATCAAAAAGGGGCCCCTTTGTTTTAAAAAAAAAAAGGTTTTAATATTTGGAAAAAAAAAAAAGTAGATTTCCCTTACAAACCAAATTCTGTATTCCAGATCTGTAAATTTTCCCGAGACTTCTCCTTGTGGAAGAATCCTCCCACGGGTAAATTTAATTTGGGCCTAAATGCAGGGGAAGAAAAGGGGTTTGGGGGAAAAGGGTTTTCAGAAAAAAGAAAAAAGGTTGGAAAATAAAAAAAAGCATAAAAATCTTCTACTCAGGCATTTGAAAGATCAGAATCCTCAGAAAGTAAATTTCGGGGAAAAGGGGGAAATTAGGGGGATCAAATACATTGTTCCTTTCTTCGAAAACCTGGGGGTGTGGGGGCCCTGGGGGGGGGATTTCAGGCAAATGATTTCAAAGGGGCCAATACAAATACGCAACCAGTGGCAGGAAAGGGAAAAGGTTATGAACAAAAAGGCCCAAACTCAATACTCAGACAAAAAATACTTTCCACTTTTTTTAGAACCACCAAGGTTTTTCCCCTTTTTAGGATCGAGAAAAGGGGAATCACAGAAATAACAAAGGATGGTGGACTACAATGATTAACTTTCCTCTATAGATTTAAGGAAAAAATCAAAAAAAGGGGTTGCCATCCCCGGTTTTTCCCTTTCACCCCCAAATGCCCAAATTTAATGAATTTGGAGGGGTTAAAAGATATTAATTTTTTTGCTAAAAAAGTTGGCTTTGCATAAATATCATACAAGAAAATTTAATGAAAAAACAAACCTTTTGGAAACTAAAAAGGAGAAAACTTTGGGGTGATCTTGAACAATTCCCCAGGTTAAGGGTTTAAAAGGAGCCCCCAAAAATTTCCCCCTGGATTTTACCTTTTGACAAATTTGAAGCCAAAATCTAAGAATACCCCCTCCATACCCACCATTAATTTTTTGGGAAAATAGTTGGGGAATTATAAACGCAAGACATAAAAAAACTAGCCCCTCAAAGACAACCATTTTCCCTTTAAAATTTAAAAGGGGAAAGGAAAAAGGGTACCCCTATTGCAAAAACTACATTCAAAACAGGGAGATAGAAAATAAAACCCAGTGAAAAGGGGGTGGAAAAATTTTGGGTCATCTTAAAAAAAAAGTGACAAATAGAGCGAGGATTAAAGAAATACTTTTAAATTCAAAAACTTTATTAGAGGTTTCCCAAAAAGCCCCAAACCCAATGATATCGAAGGAATTGAAAAGGATTTTGGTTTTGGGAAAAATTGAAAAAAAAATTTTTTTAAACTGAGGGGAGAAGAAATTTTTTTGAAAAAATGTAAAATTCCAAACTTTTGCTACCTTTTATGCTTTAAACCAAAAAGTGCATAAAGGGGTTTGGTGCCCAAAACCAGGAAGCCCGATAGCCCCAGGCAAAAACCCAATTTAACACAAGGACCAAAACTATTTTGTTTCGTATACTGATGCCCTTTGTCACTGGCCTTCCTTCATATTTTAAAAGATACGAAGGACACTGTGATGAAAATTTTAAACCCCGATCTAGTGGTGAGTAAAAGGGTACACTTCTTGAAAGTTTAAAACCGTAGAACCTTTATACAGTAACATCAGACTTTACCGGCCCCCTGAAAGCAATAAAGTTTTTTTTTGAAAAAAAGAGCCGTACCCCAATTTTAAAGGAACACAATGATTTTTTTTTTAAACACCCTTTTTTGGAATTTTTTTTTTGACACATAACAAATTTTTTTTTTTTGATGGCACCTTTTATCACCAAAAAAAAGGGCCCCCGCCCCCAGGGAAACTGTCTGTGCCCCAATTTTTGTTTTATCTTTTTTTAAGGGTTGGTGGGAGGAATGCTATTTTTTTTTCTAAACCCTTAAATTTTCACAGATCGGATTTTATTTTGGGGGGACTTTATTGATGATATTTGATTTTTTGGGTGGAAAGGGAAAAATTATTCTTTGGTTTTTGGGTATCTGACTTAATAAAAATTGAAAGGGGGGATAAAAATTCCCACTTTTGAAATTCATCGGGGAAAAATTTAAATTTTTTTGGATTTTGAAATTATTTTGGGTTTAAAATAAGCGGGATTCAACAAAGATTTTTTGGGAAAAATACGGTCCCAAATTAGTTTTTTAACATTTCTCTATTTGGGCACCCCCTTTCTTAAAAAAAGGGGGGTTTCCCCCATGGGCCCCAATTTTTGGGGCCTCGAAAAAAATTTTGTTCAACTTTAAAGGGGATTTCAATGAAAAATTTGTAAAAAGGGTTAAATGCACGTTTTCAGGCAAGGCGTTACCCCAAAAAAAATTTTTTTGAGGAAGGCTTTTAATGGGGCTTTGACCAGTGAAAAGAGGACATTTATTAATCAGTAAAAAGAAAAAAAAAAAAAAAACGTTTTAAATTTCTTTTGTATAGGTACCTTTTGATGATAGAGCTAAGGGGGGAAATAAAAGGGGCTATACTTAGAAAACTTTGGGCCCCATTCTAAAGGGCCCCAGACCCAGTATTCTCTGGGGGTGATTTCTATAAAACCCTAGTGTCACTTATAGAAGAGGAAGAAATCTTGGGGAGGGAATTTGTACATAGTCATTTTGAAGGAGAGGGCCCCAAAAAAACTTTGGTTGCATTTCCCCCGGGTGGGGGCTCATATCCCTGGGGCCCAACGGGTTCATTCCTGTCCATTCATTAGGGAAAAAACAAAAGATTTTGTTAACCCCCATTGAAAAGGAGAAGATTTGAGGTAAAAACAATTCTTTAATTGAAAAACCAGAGGGGGGGGGGGGGGTTTTATGGGGCTATGTGTCCCTTTGACCCAAAATCTATTGGGATAAACCATACAGGAGTTTCGTCGTCGGATCTCGAAAAAATCTGAGTACTTTTAAAAAACTAGAGGTGAAAAACCCCCCCTAGCAAGAAAATTTTTTGGAAGTACAAAGGGCCCCGAAATAGAGGTGCAAAAATTTTGGGGGGGATATGTGGGGAAAAAGCGGGGGAAAAAAGAAAGGGCGTTTTGGGATGTATTTTTGTTCCCGGGAAGGGGCCCAAGAGGGATACACAGACTCAATCCCTTAAAAAACCTAAAGGCTAAATGAAGGGTTTTTCCCTTTTGGGGCATTTTTTTGTCTTGCTGATTCCCAAATTTAAATAATTTTTGAAAAAACCCATGATAAAAGTGTTTAAAAAGACAGTCAAGTGGATGCCCCCAATTTGAAAAATTTTACAGGAAGCATCAATTTCCCATAATGGGGTTTTTTTTTTTTTTTTGGGTTTTTTTTTTTTCCCCCTCCCTTCCTTTCCTCCCTCGCCCCCCCCTTCCCTCCCCCCCCCCCCCTTTTCCTCCCCCCTTTTTTGCCTCTCCCGTTTTTCCTCATTGCCCCCCTTTGGGCCCTGAAATTTGATGACAGATTATGGGCCCCCCCCCCTTCCCCCCCCCAGGCCCCAAAGGTTTTCTTTTTTTAACAAATTAGGGTGCATGTGTATTGCTTTTTTTGCAAGGGAAAAAGTTCTTGTGTGAAACCCATGTAGTTTGGAGATTGTTGTTACCCTGCTTGGGGGGCGGGGGGGGTTCTGGGGGGGGGGGGGGGGGGGGGCGGGGGGGGGGGGGGGGAAATTGGCGGGGTTGGAGGGGGGTGGGCGTTTAGGGGGGATTACCTGGGGGGGGGGGGGGGTTCCTTACATGCGTCCCATTTGGGGGGATTTTGGGTTTGGTTTTTGAAGTGGGGCTTTGTTCTGGGGGAGCCGTAAGAGAAGATTTCAAGGGGGAAAATTTTTGTGAGGTCAACTGTGGGAGGGAGGGAGACCCTGGGGCCAAAAAAACCAAAAAAAACCTACAGATTAAAAAAATTTAAGTATAAATTATTACATGTGAAAGGGGAAGTAGTTTATGAAAAAATATTTCTTGGGGAGACAATACTATACAATGCAGGGGAAAAACATGTATTTAAGGGGGCCATCCCCAACCCTCTTTTGGGGGAAATGAAAAAAGCCTTTTCCCCATAATATGGGGAAAGAGTTTTTATGGGAAGAAAATATGACAGGGGTCTTTTTGTCCCCAGGGGGAGTTAAAATTTTTCCCAATAAATGGGGTTTTTTAATTTAAAAAAAAATTGAAAAAAAGAAGGGGGCTTAGGGGAAATTGACAAAGTTTGCAGTTGCTGTGAAAATTTGTGATCCCTATTTTCTGCTTATTTTCATTTAGGTGAGGGCGCCCGCAGTTGCAATAATATGAAGAAGTAAAGAGGGGAAGCCCAAAGTAAAGGGCTGAGGTGTTTGTTGGTGCATTTGCTTTGGCCAGGGGGCAATCCCCGGTAAGATGGGGCGCAACCCCGGGTTATAGAGATGGCAAATTTTGACTGAAGGTTGTTGGTCATGAGAGCATGGTGGAAACCCTTTAGCAGGACATGTTATGATGTGCGCGCGCGGGAAGGGGGAAGGTTTGGGGGTTTTTTTTTTTTTTAAAAAAAAAAAATTTGGACCTCTAACCCTTGGGTAAAGCCAGGTTGCGGCGAAACATGTCCGAGGTCAAGGGCCCTGACGGGTTTTAAAAAATTTGATCTCTCTCCCTGTCTACCAAAATGTCACCCGACTGCAAAACGTGTCACAAGGGGGCCTTTAAAATTTTTTTTGTGTCTATGAGATTAAAGGGGCGATGCCCCGGGGAGTTGGCTTGGGGATCCCCCTTTCTGAAGCTAAAATACTTTGCATTAAAATATAAGGCCCCCTGTTAATAGGGGGGTTTCCACCAGAAATTGATTATTTGAAAGGGAGTTATTCCCTCTTTCAGAAGCAAAAAGGGGTTAAAATGAAAGAGAAAAAGGATTTAGGTTTTTAAAAAAAGTGTGTATAGAGGTTTAAAATTAAAAATATAATAAAATTTACGTTTTTTTAGTTTTAATAGATAGAGAAAATGATAGAGTTTTTAAATTTTCCTATGGCAAAATAATTTAAAAAATTAATGGGTCAAAAGTCACTCTTTGTTTCTCAAAGCGGGATTCCCAAATTTTTTGGAGATTAAAGTGAAATGGAAACAATCCCCGCACGCCTTTTGACAGGTTCACATACCACGTTGCTACATTCCAAATTCTCACCAAGCCAGAGAAGGAAGTCCAACATATTCTCAGATTGCATCAACTGAGGCCATCGCTCCCGCTGCCCACCTTAAGGTAATTTACAATTGAATTAAAATTAATTTGGAATTCCTTTTTGGAAAGTATAAACTAGCTCCTAAACCAGAGCACACCATCCCAAGACTTGAACATTGTGGCGCTGTTCTTGCTGTAGAGATCGCAGACTTTATTCAGCGTGAGCTTGATATTCATGTGGATGACATTCAGTTCTACACTGACAGCAAGGTTGTCCTGGGTTACATAAACAATCAAACTAAACGCTTCTATGTCTATGTCAGTAACCGCATCAAAAGGATTAGGAAATCCTCTAGCCCTAAGCAGTGGCACTATGTTCCATCTCACCTCAACCCTGCGGACTGTGCCACCAGACCGTCGTCTGTTAGTGCCCTTACCAAAATCTCTTGGCTGACAGGTCCAGAGTTCTTGCTGAACGAGAGTAAAGAAACATCTGATGAAGACGACTTCAGTCTCCAAGACCCTGAAAATGATCCTGAGATTCGTCGTGAAGTGAATACCCTCATCACCAAGTCTGAAAGGAGGTCCGGCTTGAATTGTCACCGCTTTGAACTCTTCTCCAGATGGCTAAAGCTCGTACGCACCATCGCAAGGTTAGTTCACATCGCACAGTGCTTTCACGCCAAGGAGGAAACTAGTGATTGTCGTGGTTGGCACGTGTGTCACAAGCCCCTCTCTGCAGAAGAAATTACACTAAGTGAGATGTTAGTGATACATAATGTGCAGCAGAATGCCTTTCATACTGAACTGAAATGTCTTAATAAAAAACAGGACATTCCAAAAACCAGCCCTGTTGTCAACTTGAAACCAGTAGTCACGCTACAAGGAACTTTTCAAGTACATTGACTCAATTTCTCATCACTGGACTTTTCCTGAACATCCTGCTAGGGATTATCTACCATTGAACTGTTCCTGATCATCTGTTGTTCCAGTTATTGTTGTCTGTTTATTACATTTGTCTTTCAGGTTCCAGAATCATCATTCTACAACAGAAAGAAATTTACATTACGTTGGTTTATGTGTAGTGAAATCCAAGGATTTCAGACGGGGAGTATGCTGTAACAGCTTAATTTATGTATACTGTGCAATGTTATGTTTCTTATGTTATGTAATGCTGCCACCTCTGGCTAAAGGTTTTGTTGTTTTTACATCTGCGTTTCTGCTCCTTTAACCAATTTTCCCATGATCCATTGTTTGCTCGTCTCCTCCCCTCTCTTTACATCAGCTCCTGTTTCTTCTCTGTCATCCATCTTGTGAGCAGACTTCTCATCTTCACTGTGATGTAGCATTGTGTTTTGACCACATGGCATGCAGTTCTTCAAGGTAAATCCATTAAAACTGTACCTTAAGCAACTCCATTGCATCCTCTCTACATGCAACTGGCAACATGCTGGAACTTATTGTCAGAGCGTTCACTGTCTACCATTAGCTTTACAAGAGACTGCTCTCACAACCTCTCAGGGACTTTCTCTAACGTATATCTGTGGCAGAATAATGATATAAATTTTATATAGTTTTTTTATGTTTTATTACTTTTATACAACAGAAATATGTTTATAAAAATTGCGTTTTTATGTCGTCATATTGTGAGAGCCATAACTTTTTTATTTTTCTGTTTACGGAGCTTTGTATGGGCTTGTTTTTTGTGGGACGAGTTGACGTTTTCATGGGTATCATTTTTGGGGGGACAAGGCTTTTTTCTATTGGTTTTAAATCTGTTTTTTGACTTATGTTTAAAAAATATTTGCCACTGCAGTTCCTTTCTTTGCTAAATCTGCTACATCGCTGCCAATAACTTTCATGCTGGATAAATTCAGGCATTCTTTTCTATATCGGGGTCTTTGTTGGAAGAGATGCAACTTTTTCTCATTTTCAGTTCTTCTTTGCACCTTTTCTTTATTGCCAAATGGTAAGCAGTGCCAGCTTTTGTATTCCAATTTAGCAAACTGGCGCGCGTGGCGCTGTAAAGGGGTGTTCCCATATTTGACGTTTATTGCATTTAGATATGCCATTAGTGTCTGATAGGTAGGTCGCACTTGTCCGGTGTTCTTATCCGGTGTGTTCGACTTTGCTCGGAACACCTATTGGAAGAAAGGGAGAGTGCCTGTTGTCAAGATAGAAATATCACCTTACTGTCCCAATTTCGGCGGGACAGTCCTGATTTGGAAACAAGGTCCCGCCTTCCCGGAGTGGCTCCGAGAAGTCCTGATTTTCAGCTCAGCGCCATGTATGTCCCAGGGATCCTGGGCATGTGCCAAGTAATCCCCAGGACTGTGCTCTGCACAGACTATATATTCATTCAATTGTGCACCTTAAGCGAACAGACAGACCAGGTTGTGCCGCAGCTGCAGGACCCCACCTGCTATTCAACTATATCACAGATTCCAAATGCTATCGGCATATAGACGTGGAAAAAAACTTCCTTAGTTTAAAAATATTGTATATTTATTCCAGCTTATTAAAAACTTGAATGTGAGGCGTAAGTAAATTTCACACCATATTTTCAACATAATATAAAGCGATGAATCACCTAGTTGTCTTCTGTGAACTCTCCTTACTACACCTTCAGGCTCAGGAGATCCAGTCCTTTTTAGACTTCATGGTTAGCGTCCATGGTAGAAGAGCTTTGAACAACCCCCTCCTCTCTGGCAACGCTACGTCTCGCGACGTTTCGGAAGCTGTACGCCTCCTTTGTCAAGCATAGAGGTAACCTCCTAGTACATCTCTTATATATGGTATCATGACCCTTACTCTTACATTCATATTAATAAAAACAAAAGTAAGTTAAAATCAAACACTATTTACAACATCCGTTATGCATATATATTAACTTTGTTCACTACATGCAAACACTAACGGTAACATATGAAAGGTTACTTCATATAGCGGCTTAAATAGTTAAATCTAGGGTATCAGGTGAAGACATTCCAGTTGCATTCTTCATTTAGGCCATTCGGTGTCATTGTTTGCATTTTATGGATCCAAAAGACCTCTCTTTGTGCTAACTTACGTTTTAATGTATATGCATCTTTTGTTTCAACTTTCTCTAATATGCACCACTTAAGGTCACACACATTGTGGCCATACTCATGAAAATGTCTAGCTACAGATGTTTCTCCATATTTTTTACTTATTGTATCCTTATCTTCTATTCCTGATTTTTCTATCCTAGTTTTAAACAATTTGAATTTTTGACCTGTGTTTTATTAAATTCCCAACATGTACTGGTCTCGATGTTTGGCCAATATATGCCTTCCCACACGGGCACTTCAACATGTATATGACATTATCAGAATTACATGTGAAGAAATTTTTTTATGTAAATCGGATAGCCTTTCATTGGGTGGGATATTTTGTCACCCTTTATTATCTGATTGCAATTCTGGCAGGTTAGACAGCCAAAAGTCCCTTTTCTCTGTATTCCCAATATATTCTGTTTCTTTTTTGATTTATTTTGTAAATCTGATCTTATAAGCATATTACCTATACTCCTCCCTTTTTGGTATATGAACCTTGGAGGTTCTGTAAATAGATGACCATATTTTGGATCTACCTGTAATATATGCCATGATTTCAGAATACTCTTTTTAATTATTTGTGCATGTTGATCATAGGTAGTGATGTAATTTAACATTTGTTCTTCTTGTTTTTGTTTTTGTCTACATGCCTCTTCTCTCGTTAATTTGACTATTTCTTCTCCCATGTTCTTCAATGTTTTTATAATCATAACCTCTATCGACAAATTTTTGGATCAATTTCTGTTTTGTTTTTAGCATAATCCTCATCTGTTGTACATATTCTTTTCTAATTCTTAGAAATTGTCCCCTTTGGATACCTCTTATTATATTTGGAGCATGTTGACTTTTTGCATGTAGAAGGTTATTCCTTTCCATTTCCCTTAACATATAGGTTTTGTCCTCAATTTTTTATCCTCAATATTAATATTTATATCTAAATAATTGACTGATTTCTGATCAATAGTGCTATGTGAAATTTATTAGCGGTTGTACTGTATTAATATATTTAACAAAAAAAAAAAATCTGATTGAGTCAACTAATGTTCCTGTCCGATAATAATAGGACATCGTCCAAAATCTTATCCACATTATTTATTATCGTGTTTTCCAGACTGCTATGTTTTATGGAATTTGGTCGTCTAAATTATCCATAAAGATGTTAGATATGCTGGGAGCTGCAGGCGAACCCATCGAAACTCCTGCTGGGACAGGTAGAAAAATCATTTCCAAATTTAAGTAGTTTTATGTTAGTATGAACTCCATTAGTGTTTAAGAGAAATGAAGTGAACATTTGATTAGATCGCTTCGGATTCTTCTAAGCTCTTCCCCTTATTATTTCCAATTCCTTCTTGGGATTTGGGATATTTCGTATAAAGACTTGTTTTATGTCTAGGGTGCATATGAAAGTCATTGTCATGTATGTTTCATTCATCTAGCGTTTGTAATAGGTCTTTAGTGTTCTTTCAGGACTTGGGGGAGAGTTTTACAATCGGTTGTAGGAAACTAGATCTATATATACTGCAAGGGGATATAGAAACAGAGGACTCCCCAGAAAACAATGGCCTACCAGAGATGCTGCTTTACATCTTTGTCCTCTGTGTATTTTGGAACCATATATCGTACTGGTATCCTATGAGTTTCTTATTGTAGCATTTTGTACAATTTTGCATTATCACTCCTGAATTTACTGTTTCACCTTAAAAAATAAAAAAGAAAATCATCGACCTCTTTTTTAATTATGGCAGGTCGAGTCACTTTTGAGCTGTTTATATACTATTTCATCATTTAGTAGGAATTTTGCCTCCTGTATGTATTGATTTCAATCCATTATCCACCGTGGCCCCACCTTTGTCCGCCTTGTGTTTGATGATAACTCTCGCCCTGACCTACTACTTCAAGGCTTTTAATTCTTTCTTAGTGTATATTTTTCTATTTTCCAAACTTGATTTACATTTATCCCATTTAGCCTCAACCTCTTTTTTGGGACATTTCTTTGAAATGTCTCCACATCGGACTACATATTACTGGGACATACGTACTCTTTTTTATTAACTTTCTAGGTATGTTTGAATTGAAATTACCTTTCCATACGTGCATTCTTAATTTTATTTTTCTGCAAAATCTAATGACCAATCACTTGAAGTCAAATTTAGTAGGTGAATGAGTGGAGTAAAAATTTTAACCTTTTAAAACAATATTATTCGCTCTTTAGATAAGACTTTAGATGAATGTTCCACTAATAAGTCTTTCATTTTTGCTTGGTTGTATCTCTTGGGTCTCACTGCCGCGGCTTTGGCCAGTCTTCTGATATTTCCCCACTTGTTGTCTCGGCGCTTGGTACATTAACCTTAAAAAAAGGTTGTTTTGTTCTTACTAGGGTATCTCGTGCGGTTTGGGTACTTTCTGGCTATCGGAATCTGTAGTCCTATAAGATGCATTGCATAAAAGAAAGAAAGTTAGTACAAAGAGAGGATCTTTTGGATCATAAAATGCAAAACAATGACACGATGGCCTAAATGAGAATGCGCAAACTGGAATGTTCACACCTGATACCCTTGATTTCAAACTATCTTAAGCGCTATGTGAAGTAAACTTTCATATGTTACTCGTTAGTGCTTGCATGTATGTGAACAAAGTTAATATATAAGCATAACGGATTGTTTGTGTACATAGTGTTGATTTTACTTACTTTTGTTTTTATTAATATGAATGTAAGAGTAAAAGGGTCATGATACCATATATAAGAGAAGTACTAGGAGGTTACCTCTATGCTTGCAAAGGAGGCGTACAGCTCCGAAAACGTCGCGAGACGTAGCTGTTGCCAGAGGAGGAGGGGGTTGATTGTGACAAAGCTCTTTGAAATGGGAACGCTACACCATGAAGTCTAAAACAAGGGTCTGATCTCCTGAGCGTGAGGTGTGATGTAGTAGGAAGAGTTTTCACGGCGAACGACAACCAGGTGGATTCATCGCTTTATATTTAATCGTTGAAAATATGGTGCTGAATTTACTTAAGCTCACTAGTCAAGTTTTTTAATAAGCTGGAATAAATATACAATATTTTTAAACTAATGAAGTTTTTTCCACGTCTATATGCCGATAGCATTTGGAATCTCTGCACAGACTATGCCATGACAGCGTAACAGAGCAGTGCTGCCAGGGAAGTATCATAGGACTCCACTGACGTGAGGTGTGGGAATTCTGTCACTGCTGTCTTGTATCTTATAATAATGATGTTTCACATACATCGGCTGTAGTGTGTTACAATAGGAATTATCCAGGCTCGTTATACATATAAATGTGACTAATATAATATTTATTACATCAAGGTGCCTTCCAAAACAGGGAGTAAGTATCGGGATACATACTATAATGACATCCTTAAAAGGTTTTTTCCACGATGTAATGTTGACGTAGGATCCTCCAAAATGGGTATTTAATCACTTTTCTTAATATATGTGATCACAAAAGTGAAGCCTCTGAGAGCTACAGCTTTCTTTCTATGCCCTTAGTTACCTGACAGTTTACGTTAGACATGACCAGGAGATGATCTGGCCGGGCTTGCGCTGTATGCACTTCTTATCTGATGACAGAGAAATGAAAGTGAGCTAGCAAGGGGATTTGTGGAGAAATATCCTTTCTTTTGTATAGAGAATCCCTGGTTCTAATGTAAATCTATTTGTGTAAACTACTTGTAGTCGCTCCCATGGCACTGCTCGTCTCTGCTCAGAATCCCTCCCTCTCCCCTCTCAGCATGCTGAGTAAATTTTTTCTCCTGATCAGATAACAGGTAAGGAACTGACTTCTTGGCAAAACCCCTTTAATGGCCATAATGTCAGACCTTAAAATTACAGCAAACAATGGGAATTACCCCTCCATTACAACACATCACCCCATAGATACCAATAATACATGGAAGCCTGTACAAACAACGTCATAATGAAGTGACGCACTGCTATATCCGTGGCAGCCTGGCACCAGTGATTGTGGAGCTGGCATGTAATATACAAGTCGCCTATTCCTGCTGCTCCATCCGTATATGTTAGTGTTAATAAACACTCAAACATAAGCCGTGTATGTATGTCCAAATTATCCCTATAGAATATAACACCTTCAAACTTAAGAGACCTCAAATAACAAATGACACAAAACTGCAAGTCACGAGAAAATATTTTATTTTATTAATATTAATCCAACAAACAACAAATTAAAAAACAAAAACAGGTAAATCCCGATTACCTTCAGGCAATGTGATGTAAAATATCTAAAAAATAATAAAGAGAAAGGATGTTAAACAATTGTAAACACTAACTGATCTCCAATAAGCGTCCATTGATGAGATTATGGGAGACTGATATGACCATAAGCTACAGAAGTGGCAACAAAAGTTTTCCCAAACACCAGTCACATGAAATCCCAGATTCTGTCCCTTGGATACTCACCCGCTTACTCCAGGTGTCGGTTGTGAGGCGAAGAGCCTGAGGAATCTGAGGAAACAAAAACCACAAGTGTGAGGATATGATAAGAGAAGACAAGGCTGGAGGACTGCGGAGTAGAGACAATGAGTGTAACATCAATGAGTGTCCATGTAAGACAGAGGACAAGGAATCTACAGAATGAGATCTACAGCCCTGGAGAGGACTCCTGATGTACAACATAAGGGCAGTCACAATCGTGAACCCTCACCCATCACACCAAAGTATTGCCCCAGTAACAAGTATATGGAACGATGACACCAGTAGAGGAGCTGTAATAGATCACATTGCCTATAACTTACCTGGGATGGGCGGTCATCTTGTCTTTGTGTTCGCTGATGGATAAATACATGTGATGAGATATAAATATCATATTCCAGCAATTATATAACAAATCATAGTAACAGGGCCACAGACAGTAATGATGGTTACATAGTAACAGGGCCACAGACAGTAATGATGGTTATGTCTACTCGTCACTTACTTCTTCTTTTCATGGCTCCTCCTTGCAAACATCAGCTCTGCCACCATCTCCTTTGTCTACAGAGAATCCTCACAGACAAAAATCAGTTTTGCACAGTTCACAGGATCTGTCTAGTGTACGTTTACACTGAGGTTGGTGTGTAATAAATAAGTAGCGCGTTGAAGTAGAAAAAGGTAGTGAGTCTGAGCTTGTAGAAAAAGGTAAAATCCAGCTCTTTTTAAAACTTACTGGATTGTTTCCCACTTGGCCGGGTCACTTGACTCTCTTGCTCAGACAAGGCCCATAATAGAAGCACAGACTCCAAATAGAAGCATTGATCCTGAGACCAATAGGAACCAGCAGAGAATCCAGTCTATACAATGCATCTCTTACAGACATTTCTCCTCAATGGAGGAATAACCAAGGCCACCCACGTATGTGTCATATAATCACTGTAATGATATGGGCTGAGCAGCGCCCCCAGTGGCATGTGTTGTGTAGCTGGGTGTGTGCCAATTGTTTGTGGATAGCTCTAATTAGAATAAAACCATCAGAATGTATATGACAATGTATCCATATTTGTATATAATCAGCTCATTATATCTGTACTTTCCACTTACCCTTTCTTGTTCTCTTCTTCCTTCCTTTTTTCCTGTTCTTTCTTTTCCTCCTCTTTCTCTCTTTCAATGTTTTTTTCCTCCTCTTTCTCTCCTTCTCTGTCTTCTTCTCTGTTGGACATAAGAGAGAAAACTCCTCATATACCAATAATTTCATATTTTATAATCAATGGGGACACTGAGTAGGAAGAGCTCTGGGTCCAGATGACAGGAATTAGGTGGAGTAGTAGATCTGTAGCAGGGGAGGGTCTCAGGTCACCAAGGGTTGTGGGTCACTGGGCTCCAGCAGTATAAACCCAGCCGTGTTTTGTTATAAACTTACATCGTCTCCATCTTCCAGGACGGTGCGGCTCTTGGTGTTCCTCTCCTACAATATAAACACCGTTCTAGTTACCTGGAAGCCCTGGACACAAGATGCCCCATTACCTCCTCATGGGGGGCACCCCTCTTATAAAGTTCAATTATGCTACGGTGATGAGCTCCCCCTTGCTTAGAGTAGTTCTATCTGTAGATACCAATAATAATATTACATTAAAGTCTACATAATCACGGTCTAATTCATCTGTTCTCCTCCCACAATAGAAAACTAGGTCTCTGCAGCCATATTTAGGTTGCTGGGAAATGTGGAGAGGGCAAAAATGAAGAAAATAATAATGCCAAAACCGATTATCAGGGAGTTAATATAAAGGATAATGGTCACGCTTAGCAATGCTCCCCTATAATCTATACGAAAAAAATCTTTCACTCCTGACAGAAATATGGGAAGATATTCTATAATTTACGTTTTGGTGGCCTGAGGCATTGTACTTCCCATGGACAGTTCTAATGGAGAAAACGGACAGAAATTAGATTAGTACTGAATATAGAAAATTCTTACTAACATGAATTATACATTCCACAGTGGTGCAATATTTCATGGTATCAATCAGGTCATGGGTTTTATAATGTTATAACACTTTAGCCTTAGAGCTTTGTCATTGCTGGTAATAGGATCGAGAAGGTAAACAATAAAGATGCAGACAATGTTCTTAATTTCTTGACTTAATTAGAAAATACTTAACAGTGGTAAAACATACAATGAAATCCGAAATATCTTGTTTACTTTATCATCTCCTGATCTAGCTCTTCTTCTTCTCCTCTCTCTCCCACCTGATGTTTCCTTTCCTTTTCCTCCGCTTCTTCATCTCTTTATTTTCCTTCTATTTGGGGCATAAAACATCAACCATGTCTTATTACCAATAAATTCATCATTTCAAAGTAATGGGGGACCATATATTATGACGAGAGAGTTTAGTAAGTGAGAGAGTTGATCTAACAATCACCAAGGGTTCTGGGCCACTGGTCTCCAACAGTATAAACCTGGCTCTGTTCTCGTTATAAATCTTACATGGTCTCCATGATTCCAAGGTGGTGTCCATCTTCTCGTTCTTCCCTACAATATAAATAGTTCGTTACCTGGAATTACTCTACACAAGATGCCCCATCACACCCCCTTCGCACCTAGCCCTATAAAGTACCGATATACTACATGGCTGATCCCTTCTAGTAGTTTTATCTGTAGCCATCAGTAATAATTTGTATACTGTAATGGTACATAATACAGTTACAATTCATCTGTATCCCCCTCCTCCCTGTACATAGGACACAACAAACAACTAAAGGGTATCCTATTGACTACAATGGGTTCCCCATCAGGGTTTCTGTTTCCGTTTTCTTAAAGGAAGCAATAGCCGAGCATGCTGCACCACCTTTTCCTTATTTCTGCTGGAATCTGTGACAGAGGCTCCAAAACAGAACTCCAACCAGTATGAACCCAGACTTCAGTGCATCATTAAGGCTAAAAAGTCTTGATTATGGAAGAGTTAGTTTAAACATACTGGATCAAAGTGAAGAACTAATTCACTATCCCGAACAAGATAAAATTCCTACAGTATGGCCAAAAAAAACAAAAAAAAAAAAAAAAAAAAAACAAAAAAAAAAAAAAAATGTTTTGAGAATGATACAATGTTAATTATACAAAGTCTACTGCATAAGGGTTTTTTATGGCAATTTGCATGTACTCCACAAATGTTATAAAGAGTGATCAGCTTAACAGCCAATTAATTGAAAAGTCAATAGTTGCTATAAATGAACTTTTTCCCCCAAAACAACATTTCAATTCATTGCAGGCCTGCCTTAAAAGGACCAGCTAACGTCGTTTCTGTGATTGCTCCATTAACCACAGGTGTGGGTGTTGATGAGGAAGGGCTGGAGATCTAATCTGTCATGATTAAATATGAATCACACCACTGGACACTTTAACAAAGGAGGCTGGTGCTTGGATCATTGTGTCTTTTCTGTTTAACCGATGGTTATCTCTAAAGTAAACACGTGCCGTTATCATTGCACTTGACCACAAAACTGGCCTAACAGGGAAAGTATCGCTAGCTAGAAAGATTGCACCTCAGTCAACAATCTATCGCATCATCAAGGAATTCAAGGAGAGAGGTTCCATTGTTGCCAAAAAGGCTCCAGGCGCCAAGAAAAGACAGCAAGAGTCAGGACCGTCTCTTTAAAGTGTTTCAGCTTTGGATCGGGCTACCAGCAGTGACAGAGTTGCTCAGGAAATGGCAGCAGGCAGGTGTGAGTGCACTCGCACGCACTGTGAGGCGGAGGCCTGGTGTCAAGGAGGGCAGCAAAGAAGCCTACTTCTCTCCAGAAAAAACATCAGGACAGAGGAGGACTGATATTCTGACAAAGGTACAGGAGTGGACTGCTGAGGATTGGGGGTAAAGTCATTTTTCTGATGAATCCCTTCCGAATGTTTGGAACATCTGGAAAAACTGCTTGTTCGGAGAAGACAAGAGTGAGCGATTACACCAGTCTTGTCTCATGCCAACTGTAATGCATCCAGAAAAACAATTCATGCTGTGGTTGATTCTCAGCCAGGGATCGGCTCTCTCAACAGTCTTGACTAAAAACACAACCATGAATAAAGAATGGTACCAGAATGTCCTCCAAGGCAACTTATCCAACCGTCCAAGAGCAGTCTTGGTGATCAACCCCCCCCCCCCCCCCCCCACCCAAAAAAAAAATTAAAAAAATTTTTTTTTTTTTTTTTTTTATTTTTGGGGCCTTTTCAGCATGATGGAGCACCTTGCCATAAAGCAAAGTGATAACTAAATGCTCAGGACGCAAATATAGATTTTGGTGTCCATGGCCTGAAACTCCCAGATCTTAAACCCATGAGAACTTGTGGTCAATCATCAAGAAAACGGGTGGTACAAACAAAAAACAAAACAAATTGTGACAAAAATGCAAGCATTGATTGTGCAGAATGGACTGCTATCAGTCAGAATTTTGGTCCAGAAGTGTTGAGAAGCATGCAAGGGAGAATTGCAGAGGTAAGAAGAAGAAGGGTCAACACTGCAATATTGACTTGCCTGCATTAAACTCATTCTAACTGTCATTAAAAGCTCTTTTGTTAATCCATAATATGATTGCACTTGTATTTCTGTATGTGGATTAAAACATCTGGACAAACACACATAAGAACGAGAGGGGCACTCAGCTCATGTGAAAATATTATATTTGTGTCATTCTCAAACTTTTGGCATGACTGTTTATCATAACTCTACAGAAATCAGGGTGCTATTCGTATAAATCACCACTACCTTGGAAACCCCACACATATCTCCAGAACGGGCTACCTGAACTCCTGTTATGAGCAGAGAAGTGGCCGCAGATGCGGGGTCACTCTCCGTTCATTTCAATGGGAGTTCCGAGTACAGGTGAGCGGTTGCATTCAGTGATACTTGGACATCCTATTGAAATGAATGGAGTATGACTGCGTTAGCATGGCCACTTCACCATTCAGACTGTGGATTTTCCGGGGCCCTTTCTGGAGATAGGTGCGGGTCCCAGAGGCAGGATCCAAACTCTTCTGTGATTGGTGACATATCCTATTGGTATGTCATCAATGTCTGTGATGGGACAACCCTTGAAGACCAGAAATGTTAAATTATTAAGGACTTATACTAAACTCACACTTGGGGATTACTCCTCTCTAATCCTACAAGACAGAATGTAATACCGTAACTACATAGAAATATAGGTGCTATTCTATAATTACCGTTTTAGTGGTCTGGGCCAATATATGTCTCTCATCCGCCTGATGGAGAAAATAACAGGTATTTCTTATACAGAATATAGAAATTCTTATTAACAGAAATGATAAATCTATCATCTTATATCATATGGGGTTATCAGACAATAATCTTAATACTGAATAATAATATACATACAAGTAACCCGTGAATAGCTCCATTTCATATTTTTTTTCCATTTCCTCCTCCTCCGCTTTAGCTTGTTGCTTCCGAAGTTCCTCCTCCTCATCTTTTTTTTCCTTATTATACGTCTGATGTTCCTCCTCCTCATCTTTCTTTTCCTTATTTTCCTTGTACATGGATGTTCCTCTCCTGATTCTTTCTCTTCCTTCTTTTCTTTTGATGTTGCCTCTCTTTTTTTTTTTTTTCTATTCTTTCTTTTTTTTTTTTCTCCTTTTATTATGATCTTTCTCTTCCTCCTTCTTCTCCTCCTCCTGATGTTTCCCATTCTCAATTTTTTCCTCCACTTCCTCCGTCTCTCCTTCTTCCTCTCTATTGGACATAAAACATAACATGTCTCATATACCAATACATTAAAATATTCAAAGTAATGGAGACATAAATTATTAGTAAGTGAGAAAGGTGGCTCTAACATCACCAAGGGTTCTGGGCCAATGGGCTCCAGTAGTATAATCCTGGCCCTGTTCTTGGTTTAAAACTGACTTGGGGAGGGGGGCTCCATCAGCCAAGGTGGTGATCCATCGTCGTTGTTCTTATACTACAATATAAATGGTTCTGTTACCTGGAATTCTCTACACAAGATGGCCCCATAACTCCCATCACACAGCTCATAAGTACGATATTACTAATGGGGCTGGGCCGTTTTCTTTTTAGTAGTTAATCGGGTAGCTCAACAGCAATATTGTATTATCCTGAATGGCTGCATAATCAGTTACAATTTATCTGTTTACCCCCCCCCCTCCTATTACATAATGGACATCAACAGCAACCAAGGGGTCCCCTATTGATTACAATGGGATCCCCATCGGGTTTCTGTTGTGATGTCCGTTTTCTTTAAGGAAGGCAATAGCAGAGCATACTGCACTACCTTTTCCGCTGTTTTGGCTGCAATCTGTGACAGAGGGCTCCGGAACAGAAAACCTCAACCCAGATGTGAACCAGGACGTAATTCACTTCACCTTACAAGGATAAGAATCCCATATCATATATCTACAGTAAATACGGGTGCTATTTCTATTATCACCCACTACCTATGGAACCCACCACATAATCCTGAACGGGCACCTGAAACTCCCTGTTATGAGCAGACAAGTGGCCACATGTGGGGTCACTCTCCATTCATTTCAATGGGAGTTCTGAGTACAGGTGAGCGGTTGCATTCGGCTGTACTTGGACCCCCTATTGAAATTAATGGAGTATGACTGCGTTAGCATGGCCACTTCTCCATTCAGAATGAGGAGCTCGGGGCCCATTCTGGAGACAGGTGCGGGTCCCAGAGGTAGGATCCACACTTATCTGAGACTGATGACATATCCTATTGATATGTCATCAATGTCTGTGATACGACAAAAATTTAAAGCCATAAAATGTTAACTTATTAAGGACTTAAACTAAACTCCAACTTGGGGATTACTCCTCTCTAATCCTACAAGACAGAATGTAATACCTTAACTACATAGAAATATAGGGAGAACTATTAATGACGTTTTAGTGGGCCTGGGCTCCTATATAGATGTCTCTCATACGCCTGATGGAGGTGAAAATAACAGATATTGCTTATACAGAGTATAGAAATTCTTATTAACAGAAATGATAAATCATATCATATCATCATATGGAATTATGAGACAGTGTTCTTAATACTTAATAATAATATACATACAAGTAACACGTGAATAGCTCCATTTCATATTTCTTAAGCAAAGCCGCCTCGTCCAGATATTTATCCTCTACTTCCTCCAGATGTTCATATTCTACTTCCATCACTTTATGCTCCTCCTCCTCCAGATGTTCCTCCTCTTTCTTCACCTCCTCCACATGCTTCTCTTCTACTTCCTCCAGATGGTTATGTTCCACTTCTTCCTCCAACTCTTCCCTCCAAAGGTTTTGCTCGGTATCTCCCCCCTCTTCTTCCCTTCCCCCCCTCCCCTTTAGATGTTTCGTTTCTCCCCTCCCCCCACCCCCTCTTTTCCTCCAGAGTTTACTCTCTGTTTTCCTGCACCCACCCCCCAAAACCTTCCCTTCCCCCCCTTTTCCCCAGATGTTTCGCCCCCCTTCCTTCACCACCTTTTCCTCCTTTCAAGATTTTCATGCCCCCACTTCCTCCTCCCCCTCCCCCAGATTTTTCCCGCTCTACCTCCTCTTCCCTCCTCCTCCCCCAGATTTTTCCCCTCCACCCCCTCCCCCCCCTCCTTTCTCTCCTCCTCCAGATGTTTCTGCTCCACCTCCCCCTCCTTCCCCTTCCCCCCCCACCCCACCCCCTCCTTCCCCCCAGATGTTTCCCCTTCCCCTCCCCCTTTTCATTCCTCCCCCTCCTGTTTCCTCCTCCTCCTCCAGATGTTTCCCCCTCCATTTCCCCCTCCTCCTAAAGGGATTTTTTCCACTCCACTTCCTCCTCTCCTTTCCTATCTCCTCTCCAGATTTTTTATAATCCACTATCCCCTTTTTTCCCCCTCCTTTTAAAAGAAAAATTTTAACAATTTACAAGAGTACTGAATAAACTAATGTACCAAAACCCCTTTTCACCTGTACCTACATCTCATTCACCCATAACAAATCCCTCTGTATCCCCCTTTTCCTTGCCTTTTATGATGCCAAATCAGACACAAAAAGGGGAAAATTAATTATGGTAATTGCAGCAGAATTGTGCCACCATATGTGCTTAAATACTGTCGTACATGCATTATACCGCATTTATTATGTGTTTAGACAGTGTCTACAAGCTTACACTGTCACAGTATGAGACAGGATTGATCAATTTGCCCCAAAATAGAGAGCTCTATTACTGGTGATCTTACCCAACCTTTTCCACCCACCGTGGACCTCTACTTTGCCATAAACCATTAGTAAACCATTTTCCAAACCCAACCCGTACCTGAACCTCCAAAAAACATGCATTCGAAATACTCTCCGGACTCTCTCCATCTCTCACTCTCTCGCGCCAAACCTTGAGGAAAAGAAGGATGAAACACAAGAAAATTACTTAAATATCTTCTTGTATCAGAGCGAAGATTAAGATCCGGGGTAAATGCTGAGACGCTATAGGATAATAACCCCTTAAGCCGAATACATGAAAATTACTTAATGACCGGCTAAATTTTGTAGTTTTTGCCTCCTTATGTTTCAACAAAAATTTATCTTTTAAGTGAAGCAGTTGTATGAGGACTTGTTTTATGCGGGAGAAATTGTGTTTTTGGGGGCATAGTTTACAAATAAATTACTGCAGATTTTTAAAAAAATTATTTTATTTATTTTTTCTTTTTAATAATTTTTTACACCATTTACATTTCACACTAAATAACCTGTTAGATGAATTATACAGGTTATTACGGTCGTGTAGATACCTAATATATGTAGGGATTTTTTTTGTTTGTGTAATGTAAGCACAATAACTTTATTTTTTTCTACACTTTATAAGTTTTTCTTCTACTTTTTAAATCCCATTAAGGGCATGTTCACACGGCGTGTTGGGTCAGTGTGAACATACGTTCTTGGATGCATGTTTGGGTCCATCTAAACAAACCTAAACACGCATCTAACAATGAGCAGTGTGATTTTACTCTGCTCCCAATGTAAAACACGTATCAGCGTTCACACGAGTGATCGCCGATGCATCTTTCAGATCCATTCCAAGAAATAACATGTCAATTTTTGGTCCCAAAGGCGCAGCAGGAGCCCTATTATAAACTATAGGGTGCGATCCTGCTGCATCCAAACACATAGCAGTATGTTGGATACATGTTGGATCCATTTAGGATCCGATCGATGCAGCATTCTTTGAATGCGATTTTTGAATCCAAAACGGATCCAAAAACACTGTGTGAACAAACCCTAAGGGATAACTAACATTTTCTTTTACACTTAGTATTTTATCAGCATATTCATGTATTCTAATACATCCCCTTCTGTGTCAGTATGACAATGTGCCCTGACTGCACGCTTATTATATAGACAAGGAGACCTAGAGTAGCCCCAGGGCTGACTGTTCTATCGTTCCCTGGGCTCCATCTGGTCACTGGGAGTCCCGATCACCCGATGGAGCAGGGCAGTGCCCTTTTGTTATGCCGTGAATACGGACCACGACAATCAAAGGGTTAAGCGGCAAAGATCGGAGGTTTCCTCTGTTTCCAGCCGCTTACAGAGACTGCCCTAGAAATGGAGCTGGTAACTACAGCTCTACTCCAAACGCAGCTGCGGCATCGGGAGCCACAAAACCCCTCTTTTTACAGCGACGTCTTTTGGTGTCGCTACAGAGGGACGACCTGTATCGGCCGCCGTCAACAGGTGGTGGGCGGTTATTGATAATGGAGCCCAAGGGTGTACTTAGTTTCTACAACTTTCTTGCAACCCTCAACTGAATGTACATGATGTCATGGTGGCTGGGCGGAGCTAGTCATCAGATCATATTATGACATCAGCATCTCCAGAGCCAATGACTGATGTATACAGGGGACCTGTCAGCTGTGATGTCACAACAAGTGGGCGGGGCTGGAATCCTGAACATCCGCTTACATCATAATCCTCTACAGGACATTAGGAACCAGACAGGATTGTAACAGAGAGGAGCCGTTCGCTCTCCTCTCCTGATTACCCAGATATGTCCCATAGAATATACAGGCAGGAGCACTTTATTTGTAGGACCTCTACACTATGTGGCTCTTCAGTTATTTCTCCTGGAATGTGCTTAAATACATTGACAATCTGGGTGTTATTTCATTCATTGCTAAGGTGTGTCCCAAAAATATTCTGACACTGTGTGCTGATTGGACAACGTTCAGACTGTGTAGGGATATAATTCCTATTGAAGAGAATGGTCACACCAGTTGCTCTAACGGTCACACCAGGTTGGGCTGTTCTTTCATTTCGGAGGATAACAGCAGAAACGGCACAAACAACCAAGTCTAAGCTCTACCGACCCTCATTGAATCTAACAATGAATCGTGATGATAGGGAAAAATACACTTGGTGGGATATTTTTATATGAGTGAGTGATATGATTAATTAGTGGACGGCTCTTTTTTGGATAGTACATGGGAGATGTTGTTGTACGGGGCCGTGTGGCAGAAGGTATGGGCGTATTTTCAGTCTGAAAACTGGCTCATTCCACGTTCGTTCCTCATTTTAATCAGGTGCACGCCTTTATTCAGGGAGCGTTTCAGAGAGCCGCGGCACTTTGTAATGCGTCATGAGATCGGGGGGAGGGTGTGGAGCTTAAATCTTATTCAGTTCAATAGCTGCATTACCTAAGACTTTAATTTACAGCAAATCCAGGTGCATTACTGCTGGAACAGGTAGAGCACTTAAAAAGTGGTTTACCTGAGCCAGAAGCTGAAGAGCGCTAAATCTATGACCGGCAGTAGAACAGGTTCATAAATTCAGGCGCTTTCTACGCTAAAAATGCGGGCAAGAAAAAATTATGTCTGAGCGACAAAGTACATACATATCGCCCATGGTTTGTTAGACAAACTGATAAAAAGGTAGATGGACAGGTAAGGAGATGGTTTGGTGATAGAGAGGTGATCAGGTAGAGGAATGAATGGACGGCGATGATGGTCTCAGTTTATTAACATAAAAGAGGTCCAACATTAAATAACTAAAGGAGGTGAGGACAGAGAAGGCCGGGACACAGAAAAGAACAGTATGAGCATAAGACACTGGTCACCTACCTGCCACCACTGACTGCAGACCCTCAAATAATTCCCAGCTCTGCTGCTCATTAAATATGGTGTGTGATGTCATAAGGGAACTGGCTAGAACTCAGATCTATTGTGACATCAGGACAGGTAATAAGTAATGATATGCAGAGGTGCTGTCGCTTGTGATGTCATAAGAACCTGGGCTGGCGGCTGAAGCAAGAGCATTCCATCTCACCTGATGTAACGGAGAGATGAGGATGGAATTGTCTCAGTTACAAATGTCAGAGCCCAGGAAGTGGACGTGCTAATGGGCCATAGTTATAAGGGTGAGATTACAATATGGGGTTTCACTCATTTTCGGGGTTATCAGTAATTAATAAGTCAATGATGTTTCTATAACACACACTAGAATTATAAAGAAGAGGAATCTGCCCAAAGGAAATTGTCGGACCAAGATATGCAAACATGAGGGATCCAGGTTTAGGAAAACGGGAATCACTTGTTGACCAGGCTGTTTCTGTAACCTCTATAGAATTCACAGAGGGAGGTTGTCAACCCTTTAGTGTCTGATCCATTTTTTAGTTCCTTGTTTCTGGGTTTTTTTGTCTTCCTTTCAGTCTTCCAGGAGCCATAACAGTCAACATGGCCTTAACATATTGACTTTATTCTACAAGTTGATACGATTTTAGTGATATCAAATTTTATTTAGTTTTACTACTTTAAAAAAAAAAAAAAAATTAACCTTTTTTTTCAGTTCCATTGCCATTTTCTGACACCATTAAGCTTTTTGTTGTTTTTCCTCCAGAAGAGTGAGGAATGGTTTATTTTTTGGGGAGCAAGGTCTTCTTTTTATTGGTACTTTCTTTCCACCTATTTTTATGGGAAGCAAGATAACAAAAAACACAATTCTTTTAGATTTTATTTTCTTTTTCCAGTGCTCAATTTGCTGAATAAATATCATGATTTTGTTTTAAATCTGATTTGAATGACATGCTGGTTCCAGTTATATAAATGTTTTGGTTTTTTTTAAAGTGCAAATGGAGAAAGTCTTTTTTTTCCAACGTTTTTAGTATTTTGTAAATTTGTTTTCTTTTTTGCAATTGGTCTATTTTTTAGTCATTTTTAGTACTTCTAGGGGGGTCTTGAATTTGTGAACACTGTACTATTTGCTGCAGTCGGTGGCACCACCAAGGCAATATTAGTGATATTCCTGTGAGGGTTCCCGATCAAGAAGAAGCCCACTGATTCAGCACAAGATAGTAACTACTAATGTGCGAAGGGCCTAGATGGTTTAGCTATAAGGGGCCCTGAATTTACCGATGGCCGTCCTGACCTCAGTACTGATGTATGTTGAAGACTAGCATATGAAAAGCCAAATTAGAGGGGTTGTATCTAGAGATGGGCGAATTTCCCGAAATTCGTTTTGTTCACTTCGCCGAATTTCTCGGCAAAAAATTAAGTAGTTCCGAATTAATTCGGCACGAATCACGTTTAAAAAACAGTATTTCCAGGCTGCACAGGTGGCCTGCAGGGTGCTGTAGAACGTTCGTGCCATGCTTAAATATGCATAGGATTGGTTTGGTCTTCTTACTATGTTGTGTTTTAGTATGACAGCACATGGACTGCCGCCGCTCTTAGAATCGCTTTCACTATAAATACTATAGGCATTAAGAGGGCAAAACTGACCAAAAAACTGATGCGGGAATGTTGCCTGATAAGTCTTGCAGAGAAAGCTGGAAAAAAAAAGCCTGAGAGTCAGGGTGGAAGGCACTTAGTGACAGAGTGTGGTTGGTGACGGCGGCAGCCAAGCAGCATGAGGGTCCAGTGACCAGTGGCACCAATGACATTATGGAGGTGTGCAAAAAACAGGAATAGGTCACAGAGTGGCAAATGATCAGTGTGGAGGTCACGGCTGCAGCAGGCATGAGGTCAGACAGTGCACAATGACATTCTGCGTTGGTGGCCAAAAAGGGTAGGACACCAGAGTGTGGACAATGACACAGTGTGGAGGTTCACGGGCAGCAGCCTAGCAAGCAAGATGAGGACAAGACGAGTGGCACAATTGACACAGTGTGTAGGTCAAAGCAGCAGCACCACAGCTGCTGCATGAGGTCCAGACAGTGGACAATGACACAGTGTGTAGGTCTCGGCAGCAGGCCACTGCAGCAGCGATTGAGGTCAGGACAGTGGCACAATGGGAAACTTGTGTAAGTCACGCAGAGCAGCGCAATGGAGGTCAGGCAGTGGCACAATGAATTCTGGATGGTGGCAAAAATACAGCGTGTAGGCCTCGAGTGGGGGACAAAGAAAGTGTGGGAGGTCACCAGGCCAGCAGCCACAGCAGCAGCATGAGGTCAGACAGTGGAACAATGACACAGTGTGTAGGTACGGCAGCGCCAAGCGCAGCGTGAGGCAGGCGGGGCCAATGACTTTTCTGGGGTGGCAAAAACAGGGTAGGCCACGAGGGGACAATGACACGTGTGGGGTCCGGGCGCACCCACAAGGCGCATGAGGTCAGGCGTGGAAAAATCACATTCGGAAAGGGTGTCAAAAAGGAGTAGGCCAAGAGTGGGAAAATGCACAGTGTGGAGGTCACAGCAGCAGCCACAGCACGCGAGGTAGACATTGGCACAATGACACAGTGTGGGGGTACAGCAGCAGACAGCAGCAGCATGAGGCAGGCAGGGCAAAATGAACAGTTGGGGGTCCGGTAGCAGCAGCTGGGGTAGGCGTGGACTGACTTTCTGGGGGTGGAAAAAAAAGGGGGGCCCACGAGTGGAACAATGACACGTGGGGAGGTCACGGCAGCACCCACAGCAACGCATGATCGAAGTGGAACAATGACACAGTGTGGGGGTCAGGGGCAGCAGCCCGCAGCAGCATGAGGTCAGACAGGGGAAAACAATGACACAGTGTTTTTCACGGCAGCAGCCACAGCAGCAGTTTAGGTCAGGCGGGGCACAATGACATTCGGAGGTGGCAAAATGGAGGGGCCCAAGAGTGGGAAATGAACATTTGGGGGAGGTCAAGCAGCACCCCACGCAGCAGTGAGGTCAGGAAGTGGCACAAACTTTCTGGAGGGGGCAAAAACGGGGAGTGGCCCCACAGAGTGGCAAATGAACAGTGGGAGGTCCGACAGCCACAGCAGCGCAGAGGTCAGACTGGCACAATCACAGGTGGGGGTCCGGCGCGCACGCAGAGAAAGGGTAGAAGTGGCAAAATGACACAGTGTGGAAGTCACGGCAGCAGCCACAGCGCAGCATGGGGTCAGGCAGTGGCACAATCACATTTTGGAGGTGACAAAAACAGGGTAGGCCAAAGAGTGGGACAAGACACGTTGGGGGTCACGGCAGCCCCACAGCAGCAGCAGAGGTCAGGCAGGGGCAAAATGCATTCGGAGGTGGAAAAAACGGGTAGGCCACAAGGGCACAATGACACATGTAGGGGTATGGCGCACCCACAGCACGGTCAGACGGGGCCCACAAGCAAGTGTGGGGTGGGTGGCAATACCGCCCCCTGGTAAAGATGGTTGGTGGAGATGGAGAAATGTACAGATGTGTGGCATGGGGGTGGCGCATCAGAAAGGGGCTGGGGCAGGGGTTTTTAAACCCCAGATCATTTCTCACAGTTTGGGTGAGGCTTCATTGCTGAGTATTTTGACGCCTGGGGCATTGGTTTGTGGAAATCCTGGCCAAACCCACGCCGATTACTTGAAAAAGGTCAGTGTTCCACATTTCCGTGGACAGCGGGTTCCCCGGGGGGGTAACGATGGCCCCCCCCGCTTAAAACACCCGCTCATGCCACACTAGGGCGGGCGGGACAGTTCTCCACTGCAAACTGGGCAATTTGGGGGCCACACTCCATTTGGGCCCAGTGTCCAGGGGTCTTCTAATGGGGTGGCAGGGTGCCCAAGTAGGCACCACTGTTGGGTCAGGGACTGCTCCGGTCCTGCTGCGTGCTGGTGTACCCTCCTCACTGGCGGGTGAAGGAAGTGTTCAGTGACTCCAACTTGGGTTACTGCTGAGGACGGGTACTGTCCTACCCCCCCCCCTTCCCCCCAGCAGCCACGGCATATTTACGGGGGTGGGGAAAAACCCCCCGGTCGCCCTGTCAGAGGGGGACGATGGCACATAGGGGGGCCAACGATTCGGAGGATTTCCCCTTGTATTTGAGTTTTCCCCCTTCAATAGGGGGAAAAAGGTCCCTTTTTGGCCCGGGTAGCGGGGGTCCAATGGGGTGGAGAGCCAAAAGTCCCCCTTCCCGGATGCGACTATTCGGCTGCATCCCAGGCAAAAAAGCTGCGGGGCCATTTGCACAAGTGACTCCGAGGGGCCCTGCCCCCTTTCCACTGTTACCCAGGGTGTTTGGGGGGTATCTGCCTGTTTTCCCTCATTTCCCCCCACCTCCCCAGGCCCCTGCTCCTCCCTCTTGTCCCCGGGGGAGAAAATCCACTCATTTCACCCGCAATTTTTCTTCCAATGACCCCCTCCTCCCCCCTCCTCCATTTTAGTCCCCACGGACCGTGGGCCCCGGTGTAGTCGCCCGTTCCGTCCCCCCCCCGACAGATTTTTCAGCATCTGTTTCCCAAAATAAACCCGGGGAAAGACTTTTCATCCGTAGTCCTGGGGGACTGACAAATAACATCGCCTCCTGAATGGCCCCAAAAAACGGAGGTGTCCGCATGAGCGCCATGTTGACATCAAAATTTCCAAGGGGGGTTTTTGTCTGCCTGGATTCAAAAAATCGTTTTGGCTTTCTTGTTCTAAGCGGTCCCAAAATTGCAGGTGGAATTCCCCGTGGGTGAAAACTCGCATATCAGGTGTTTTGGGGGGGGGCCGTTCTCTGTGCTCTCGAGGGGGGTTTTCCCGGCTTTGTACAAAAAGGATAAAAGGGGTGCAATTTCCTGGCCATTTTCAATTTTGAAAATCGGGGGAAGACTTCAGGAACCTTTTCACAACGATTGAACCGTGCACCTGCGGGCGCCTGGACCTCCCTCCTCGGTGCACCGGACCCATGTTACTCCCATTGCCCTCCAGGTTCCCATTTGCAGTTGGCGGGAGAAACCACACTCGATTTCTTGCTCTGAGCGGGGGTTCCCCCCCTGTGTGACTTCGTTGCCGAGGCAAGCCAGGTGTAGAATGCGTGGGCCCGCTTGCCCCAACTGTGGTATGTGGGCAGTACTTGGGGAGGCTGGAAGGGGAGGTGTTTGGGGAGAGGGGACTTGGCGAGGACAGCAGTTTTACAACGTGGGGGGAAAGCGGCGTCCCCTGCCAAATTGTTGGTGTGCCCGGGCCGGAAGCACTTTTCCCCGGGGGCCGAAAGGAATGTCTGGCCCCGACTTAGTTACAGCCAAAAGTCCCATGCGTGCCCTTTGGGAAAAAACGTAAGTTTTGGACTGGCCACCTTCGTTCTCTTTTTATGAAGGCTGGGGACTGCCTTTTTGGAAAAAAAATTAGGGTTGGAAATCTCCCTCTGCTGACACAAACCTTAGTTCTTGAATGGTGCAGAGTCACCATTTGGAAAGGGGGGATGCGTCCCAAAAACTTGGACAGGGCAGGTCAGCGGCCCTTAGGTGGGTTTGGACGCATATGTTTTCTTTGCAATCGCCTCGCTGAAGATGCTGGGCCCCGATAGCGAGGAGCAGGGGATCTGGCCGGGAGGTGATGTCAAAGAGAAACAGTCCCCTTTGCAGAGGGGGGGGGGAGCCTTTACGGCTGCAATGGCATGCGTGCCATGGGCACTGCGCTTCGCTTTGCGCGGGGGGCAGGATGGAACCACTTTTGGCACGTTCTCCCCGGCCACCGGTGGGGCGCTGCATTTTTGAGCAGGGCCTGGGGCCCCTTAGCCCCGGCCATCTAAATTTCTGCTTACGATTCTAATATACCCATATTTGGCTCCCGGTGTTAAGCAAAGAACTTTCCACACCCCCGAGTACGGATTTTACCGCCAACCCCTCCGCACTGGTGCTTGCCGCCGCTCTCGCTAGCCCCCTTTTGGCCCCTACTTTTTGGACCCCGCGAAGCGGGTTTTTTACCGTGGGCCCCTTTTGGCTCCCGACCTCACACTGGCTATCCCGCTGACTCACGGCCCCAAAGACCCCCTTGTGGCTGCGCCGTGCCTGAGCGAAGTGACGCCCTCTTTTCCTGACGATGATGAAGCCCTTTCCCCACCCGGCTCCCCAAATACGGTCGGCTACATAATTATTTGTGTTTCATCGCACGCTGTCCTCTCACCCGGTTTGGTATGCAGAGGGTGACCCTACAACAGACTCCCATGCCCCTCCAACATCTATATTTGCCGCCTACTGCAAGAAGGGGGATATTGGCCCCCTTTCTTTATGCCAAGTAGCTGCTGACTGCCCTCCTCAAATTTTCATCCTCGTATATGGGGCGCTGAGCCCAGACCACATAGTAATCTCGGGGGGAACCGATGAGACAAAAGGGGGGGTTGGGAAGGGGAGGGCCGCGACCCGCTCCCCGGGCCCTGCCAACAAGTGTTGTGTCTGACGTTTCCACCCATCTTGGTGGGGTTGTTTAAATTTTACTGGGGGGAAGTGGTGCCTAGTCAACCAATCAAAAACCATTTTGGGGTTTCTGAACAACACCGGGCCGCTAGATGACACGGGAGTTGTGGGCCTCCGAGTGACCCCTGCTGCGACGTTTCCCCCTTTCTGTGCTGCGACCCGGGGCCGGGAAAGTTTGTGCCTCTGCCCCCCGCAGGGGAAGACCTGCCCCCTCTCTTTTCTGCATCCCGTTTTTTCTAAAATGGGACCCGACACCCGTTTGATGAAGATATCGTATATGGAAAAAATACACACCCTGTATTTTACCCCCCAAATGAAACCCCCTAAAAAAGCTTTGGGGAAACCTTGGATATAAATTGCGCCCAAAAAAATGGGGGAGGGAAAAAAAAACTTGTATGTGCCGTTTAAAAAATCTGTGTATTTTTTTGAAAAAAAAGCCCAAAAAGGGGTTTAATTAACCTTGGTTTTAATTCGTACAGAATTTTTCTTTTTGGCGGGGAAAAAAAAAAGTTTCTTTTTCTGAGTACAACTGGGAGAACAAAAGCTTAATTAAACCCCCCGGGTGTAAATTGCGGCAAAAAAATTGGGGCCCCCACAAAATATAGCTTTTTAGCGTTTTAATTGGGGTTTTTTTTCTACGCCACACAAAAAGATAAAATTGGAATTAACCTTTTGCTTGTGAATTTTGTTTCAAGAAAAATGTATATATTTTTGGGGTTTTAAAAAAGGAAAGGTTTCTTGGGGGCCCCAAACCAGCAAAACAAGCTTTTAATTTTAACCCCCGGAAAGTAAATTGTGCCAAACAATTGAGGGGACCACAAAAGTAGCTTTGTAGCATGTTACAAATTTCTTGTTTTTTTACGCCACACAAAAAAAGAGATAAAATTTTTAATTAACCTTCGCTTGTGGGAAATTTTGCTACAGGAAAAAATTTTTGTTTTGCCGTTTAAAATGACGGTTTCTTGGGGTCGCCCCACCAGCAAAAAAAACGCTTAATTAACCCCTGGATGTAAATTTCGCAAAAAGAATTGAGCAGCCCAAAAAAGAAGGGTTTTTTTGTATTTTAAAAAAAGCTGTTTTTTTAAATGAAAACAACTGGAAAATGGTTAGTTTCCCCCTTTGGGTATTGAAAAATTTTGCAGCTGCATTTTGGGCCCCACACTGGTTTTTTGATCCCAAAACCCCAAAAAAATAAATTGAACTTTTTAAAAGAACCCGTCCCCTGAGACAAGCGAGACACCCCCAAAAATCGCTAAATAAAAAATCCCGTTCTTTATGGGGAAACTTTTCACAATCAGCCCCGGCAAACACCCTTCCCCGATCAAATTTCAGTGAGAGGTGTGGGGAGCTCCCCCGGCCCTCGGCCCCGGGCTTATATAGTGCGGGGCGTTTACAGAACCCCCCGGTCTTGATTGGCTTCTTTTTCTGCAATGTTCCCTGCAGGGTATGCCCTTTTCCCCCCAGAGTGCTTTGCCCCCTTTTAGGCCATGTGCTCGCAGCCATTTTATCAATCAAAAGCACACTTCGTTAACCCGAATTCCCCTAAACTTCGACTTCGTTCAGAAGTTTTCCTGAAATTCTAAACGAATTCCACTTTGTTAGAATCGATTTGCCCATCTCTAATTACCACATTCTCCATCTTGTCCACAGGAGGTCATGTCCCTTATATGAAACATACAGTTTCCCCCCTGGATCGTGTGCAAAGGCAACATCTAATGTAATGAGTGCATTGCTATGAAGCTGTCATTCCCTCCTTAACACATCCAAACACTGTGCCAAGTCTGATAGAAAATAACCAGCTAACAGGTTGACAGTTGTATAAAATAAATATACTTGTCTGACAAGCGCCTTGCATTCAACATGGTAGAAACAGAATTTTGTTTGAAATTACCATGTGTTTTTTTTTGAGCCAGACCTAGCCGCTTTTACTCCGGCTTTATTAAGGGGGAACAGAGTAAAAATGTTAGCTCTGCAACAACCAGCAGAGACTGACTTCCTGAATTATTAAGAGGTAATCTTAGTTGTATGGGATTTTGTAAAATAAAACAGACTTGCATCAAATGGAAAGAATTTCACTAAGCAACATGCGAATGGCATATGAATCAGAGATGAACACTAGTACAGTAAATGAAGTCACAGGCCATAAAGAAGGTCCTGAGGCATATTCACAAGCCGCCTAAGCGTCAGGGGACAGGAGCTTAATGGCTGCACAAAGTTTTCCTTCCACAATGTTTCATGGTAGACAAAAAGATTTCTTTGGAAGATAACAAAGATAAGGTACATACATATCAATATCCTGTATGTCTATGATAAAAAAGCAAATATTGCTTTTGGAAAATTTCTCTTGTTCACTGATGGTTAAACAGGTTTTCTCACCATGCTGTGTCAGAGAACCACAGCCTGCTTCAGACTCACACTACCTCATTTTTTCTGGTTAGGCTGTGGGTGGTTCTTAAGCAGTGATTAGTATATCAAACTCTCTATTCCCAGTTCTTTTTATTGCAGTGATATGACTGCACAAGATGTAATATAGTGCACAATGCTGCTGAGCTCATAGAGATTAAAGCCAATACTTATCAATCCTATGTTTAAAAAACAAAACCACAGAAAAATTGGACATAAATTACCAAAAAACTACAAACCCACCTTAAGTCATGGCTGGGGAATCTAAAAAACCACAGCAGGCGTCTCGGGCCCCCTGTGCTGCATGGAAAAAAGATAAAGGTGCCGTTAATTAATGAGCAAATGCTTGGGTACTGTTCACACGATGCAAAACCCACGTATAACACATGGGGAGACTGTAAAAATGCAACAATTGGTTAAAAAGAAAAAGCAAAAAAGGGGGTAAGGCATTTATACAGTTAACCATTGGGTTTAAAGTTATATCCCCAAAACAAAGGGCAAGCTGCCCCACATTTTAGAAGGTGCACGCACAAATACTTGTCCCCAAGCCCGCGTATTTTTTTGGGCAGAAGATAAATACGGGAAAAAATTAAAAAATATGAGTTAGTTGATAAGTTGTACAGTTGCAAGCTCGAACCCCAAGGGGCAAGGGCTCCTATTTCTTGCGGTCCTACATATCAAAAAACAAAACCCACAGAAAAATGGGACATAAATTCCCAAAAAAACACAAAGCCACATTTCGCCAATGCTGGTGGATTTATGAATACCAGCAGGGATGTTCTTTTTTTTGCGCCCCCCATGTTTTTTAATGTGGTTTTTTGCAGCGGGTAAACTATATCTAGAGCAGTTGTCTTTAATTTAAGGGCCCCTGTTACTTTTTCATGCAGCACAAGGGCCAGAGACGTTGCTGTGGTATTCAGTATATCTCCATGTTTTTTTAAATAACACAACTTTTTTCCCAGCTGCTGTCTTTTCCTGGAATCCCACCCCTGTCCCTATAAGAGAAAGTGCAGAAAAAGGGGGGAGAGGCAGGGGGTTAAACAGAAAAACCTGGGTGCACTCAGAGCAGATAAAATCTCTCTTATGAACAAAATAGTAGTATGTCCAGCGTCATAAAAGCCAACATAGTTTTATTTAACAATAATGCATGAACCAAAAAGGTAAAGTAGACAGCAGCTCACCAAGAGTGATGTAAGTTTTCTTTAAGTCCGTTACACATGTACAAAGATCCAACAAACGCTAGAAGCAACGTGTTTCAGGCCTCACTGGCCCTTCCTCATGGCATAGCAAAACACATGTAGAAACACACATATATAAAGGAACAATTAAACCAATCACAAGAAAGATATAAGCTATGTGATCGAACATGTGACCACAGACTTTAGAATAAACTTGATATAAAGTCCTCTAATGGGGAGCCCTAAGTCCATCCCTTGTTAAAAATAAGGGTTGAATGTTTTGGAGGAGAACCCAGAAACCCTAGTTTGCCTTATATCCTGATCAGGGAGAAATCAGAAGACCAGTATATTTGGTAAAAGTCTCGATTTACTTTTCCCTACAAGCTGAAAGCTTACCTTTGCAGTGAGATGACCCTTTTAAGGCTAGACAACAATCTGAGAATTTTTCATACAAATTTTTAAATCTTACGTATTTGTGAGATGACCATGGAAAAAATCATTCAGATTGTATCCAAATTTAGTTTGAGGCCTAATTCACAGAAGCCCACACAACGCCTATAAAAGCCTATACCTTAAAGGGGATGTATCGCTTCCTTAGTTCGGCTGATTCACACTGCTCTCAGTATCTCAAAATCTGGGAAAAAGAGGGGGGTTTCTTCCCCCCCCACTGGGTGACTCACCCCCTCATGTGCAGCTGATCCCAAAATCCCCCCCTCCCCCTCTTGGCCACATGTCACTTGTCTTTCCCCATCATCTTTTTTCGTAAAAAACGTTTTAATACACAAGCTGCATTAAACTGATGAGAGTGTATCTTTCCTCCACACTGGGATGTGTTACAGTTTCTATGAACGGCCAGATCCCCTTTATGCGGGAGTTAGGACCGGAAAAAATGTTATGTTTTCTCATTGTAGAATCTGGTGCAGCTGTTTTGCTGGGTGTGGGGAGAGAAAATGCTACGGCCCCTAATTAAGCAGGCAGGGGATCGACACAAATTTCTTTCGTTTTTGTAAGCCCTTCAGTGTAATTCTGTTTTTTTTGCCTGTAAAAGTGAAAATGTGACGGTCCCTTACTCTGAGTGAGAGACACAGCGCCGTGAATTCAACCGGGGGGGGGGGGGGGGGGGTGTACAGAATGTAAATGAGCTCTCAGCTAGTGGAAAACAAGGAGGGGGGATCAGGAGGGTCCGCCAGGACTGGAAATCAGTGTAAAAAAAACACAAGATAAGGAATACTGGAAAAAAAGACAGTTTGCTAGTGACATCCAATTTTTAAAGTTTCTTGTTTTCATGTCCCCCTTTTTCTGAGACCATTTAATGAAATGATAAAACCCCTTTAAGGTCTTAAAAATCACTTACTCACATAAACAGAATTTTTAAAGTTAGCGTATATCTGGTATAGCAGGCTGACAAAGGCACAGACATCATTGCATCTTGCGTGATGGGCCGTTAATGGCACTGACTAGAAGACATCACAACTCATTGTGGGAACAGATTTAGGACAGGACATGGGTATTTATTTTTTAGGGGTGCATATGGAAGTCAATAGAAGAAACACTATGACAGTATGTGAGAACATCAGGAAAACATTATTAGTATAAGGGTATAAAGGGAGGGATTATACACAAGGGGTGTCATTACTATGTGAGGCCTAAAGGGGCACTATTACTGTGTGGGAGGCACTAAAAGAGGCCTTCTGTTTAGAAACCCCCAAGGGCGAAAAAAATAATACAGTTACTATAAAAAAGGGAGCCCTTTATTAGTTGTGGAGGCACAATTACGTTGTGCCGAGGCACTATGGATGGAGAATGTGTGTAGAGATGGCAGTGTTGGTGGAAAAGCAAAGAGCCAAATGTTTGGGCAAATTCAGCTGAACCGAGACATGGCTGGAAGTAGTCTTTAAAAAAAGGTTTCTTTCCCCTGTTATTTACAAAGCCCAGTAGTTCAAAAGCACACTTCCTGGTCGGGGGGCAGTTTTAGAGTGATTGGCATATCACCTCTGCTATAAGACTGGAGATAAGACTCAACATGTCACTCATCACGGTTGGAGGACAGTTTAGAGCATTGAGAGATAAGAGAGAGCAGAGAAAGGTGGTCGGTAACCAAGATAAACCTAAAACTTAAAAACATGTGAAAAGCTAAATATTATGGTTAGAAAAACCATTTAATTACAGTCTTAGATGGAGAGAGGAAAATGCAGAAAGTTAACAACTTCAATCAGAGAAAACGTCACTTGTGAGTCCCTGGGTTCAAAAACGTTGGGCGACTTGTACGAATCCTGGCGCTGACAGGCCAGTTCTAAATAAGTTTAAGTCAGTTTAGAATGCGGCAGAATGTATGAACCTGGTCTTCTGCAGGTCATACAGGTGCACTGTAGTGCTAAAGTTTGGGAGGATAAGGGACTTATCATGCCAAAGTTTGGAGGGTACCTGTTCATACATTCTTTTTGGCTCACAGTACAACAGAAAAACTGCCGCAGCCCCGTTATAATGTTGCCCCTTTTTACTTACCTTAAAGTCAAAGCGAGCTGATGAATTAGTATTTATTTTATGGTATGCTTGTAGTATATTGGTAATTTTATGTTGGGGTGTCTTTATTATTTTTTTCCCTTTATAATGTACAAAAAAAAATATTAATGTTTTATTCTCCGGCGACCGCTTTTGGAGTTCTGGAAGTCAGTCCAATCTTTGTGACCACTGTAGCTTATCAGTGGTCATGTGCTATTCCAATGACATCACTACTGAGGATGTGAACAGCCCAATAAATTTAGGGGTTCAATTTGAATTGGGATTTAAACAGTCCTCCTCATCATGCTGTTCACATTTTGACATCTTGAGACCAAGACAACACCTTACAATAGATCAACAGTAATGTTTTATCAGCACCACACAGGAGCCTCCGTAGTTCCAAAAAGTTAGGCAAATTTATTTACAACGATGATAATAAAACCATAGTTTTAGAAAAAATACAAAAAAGAACACCAAATACTGCTGACGCGTTTTTGGAGAAAAAACGCCTTAGTCTTAGAAATTATTCACATACAAAGAACAGTATAAATAGGGTTAAAAGACTTCACCCCTCCACATCCGGAATAGAACATAGTCAAATACTTAATAATTTAAAATCAACTCAGTCCGATGGTTCAATCCTTTCAGAGAAGAAGAATTTAGCATCAGTATCCAATACACCTCTTGATTTAATAATTTTCATTTGTTATCTCCACCCTGAGGTGCTAATTCTATACCCATAACCTGTAAACTAGAAGCATCTCCCTAATGGATATGAAAAAATTCGAAAATTACTTACATTACGTGATTCTGCACTTGAGATTCCATAAATATGGTTCCTAAATATGCATCAGTGTTTGGCGTTCTTTTTTGCATTTTTTCTGAAACTATGGTTTTATTATCACTGTTGTAAAATAAAGTTGTCTACCTTTTTGGAATTACGGAGGCTCCTGTGCTGGTCATATTGTAAATCATTGCTTTGTGTAATCAACTTTGGGAGTGTGGAGGCTGCCCTGATCGCTGCACATGGCCCAGGTGAGCTGATTACTGCTTTCTTGATTAGATCAACAGTACTTCGCCATTGCGAGGCTTCAGGTAGGATGCTCTCAGACAGAAGTGGCCACTGAGCTTAGAGTGACACAGAGCAGGCTGCAACAGAAATACAGAGAGATTGGAAGCGTCTCAGAAAGGCAAATGTGGACATCCTCTGGCTACATTACACACTGATGACCGTTTCATTGTAAACAATGCCCTGAGGAACCGGATGATGAATGGCACATAACTCCAGGCACGTTTAAGTGAGATGAAAGGCAACAAAGTGTCACATCAGACCATTTGTATACATCAGCGTAGTCTGTATGCTAGATGACCTGACCACACCACCAGGCACCAGTATCATCATCTTGAATGGGCCAAGGAGCATTTACGCTGGACGAAGGACCAGTGGTGTAGTGTGTTATAAATGTGTTTTTTTTTTTACTTTTTTTGGAGGGTGAAGGAAAACATATGCAATGGGGCTTGTGTCCCTCATCCTTAAAGGGGATGTATCACTTCATCAGTTAGCCTGTTTCAGTGCTCTCACTGCCTCTCAGTTACAGAAATTCAGGGGCGTTTCTTCCCCTCCCAGCTGGGTGTTTCTTAACCGAAGGGATGACATCATCCCCCCTTCACTGTTCATGCTGGCTCCATGTGTTCCACCCCCCTCCACATGTCACTGTATCTCTCCCTATGAAAAGTATGTAAGAGCTGTTTACATACCACAGACTTGCATTAATGTTACAAATGAATCCAGTCTTGTATAAATTCCTCCAGAGCTGTCCAGAGTGAAATGCTCTTGGCCTCTAATTCTCCTTCTATGTTTAGGCACAGTCACACAATTGTGCTGTTTTCTGATTATAGAAGCCCTGCAGTGTTATTCTGTTTCTTGTGGCTGTGCAGAGTGAAAATGTGCCGGTCCCTTACTTTGAGTGAGAGGCAGGAATGCAAGCTCTGTGAATACAGCCGACCGACCAAGGGCTGAATAGAATGTAAATGAGCTCCCAGCTAGTGAAATGCAAGGAGTAGGGATCCGAGCAGGACTGGAGATCGGTGTAAACAGAAACAGAAGATAAGGGATCCTGTGATAACAAGACAGCTTTGCTCATGACTTCCAATTGCAAAGTTGCTTGTATTCACTGTCCCTTTATTCTGAAGACCATGCAATGAAATGATACAACCCCTTTAAAGGCTGTAGCAATGCTCTGGCTGGCACCACATAAAAGTCAGAACCTCAAGTTGTGTTTATAACTGCAACTTGATCCAACAATTTTCACTGTTGTCAGTGAGAGGGTGTATTTATAACTGCTATGAATGCGCATGATCTTAATTTTGAATTGCATAAATTATTTTTGGGAATTTGAATTCTAAATATGGTATCACACTGAGAAGTGTTTGATCTTTCTATTAAATTAATAAAATCTGAAAGGATTCCCATAGGCTCCTAAATCATGCTTACGATGCTATGTTAATAAAAAGCCAGGTGCCTGCTATGTTCACTTAAAAAGTACTATTTTTTAAAGAGTTACACTGGAATATATTTGTAATTATAAGGGAATTATCTTTGAAGCAAATGCACCTCCACAGTCAGACTGGGTGCTAGATACTCTATTTAGCAGGGTCTAAGGCAGTGTTTCTCAACTCCGGTCCTCAGGACTAGTGTTGAGCGATTACGTTGGCCATCGACATCGGTCGATGGTCGATAGTCGACCATCACCGACAAGATAGTCGATAGTCGATGGTCGATTATGAGCGATGACCATTAAAGTCTATGGGAGAGCAACAACACCTTCATTCTTACACCCAAACAGGGCTGGAGAAGCTGGAATTAACATCCACAACAGTCAAATGGATACGTGCTACATCTTAGGCAACACACTTAGGTTATAAAAGCCACAGAAAAAAAAAACAAACAACATTCACTAACCCTGTCTTGTAACCCCAGCCTGACCCTTAAACCTGCATCACCCCCCAAAAATTTAAAAAATGCCAGAAGGCGGGGTTTTATTTGAAAAACCCTCATTTTTACTTGAACTGGACATTGAATATCCCGTCCCGGGGGAAAGCGCATGAGCCCCCCAAAAAAGCATGACCCCCAGATTAAAAAGTGCCCAAAAAGGAGTCCTTTTTAAAAACCCCCCATTTTTTTTGAACTGGGAAAATTGACTATACTGTCCTGGGCCCCAGCATGAGCCCCAAACCTGCATGAAACCCCCAAAATTAAAAATTTCCCGGGAAAAATTTTTTTTTTCAAAAACCCCCATTTTTTTTTTTCAACCCCCGGGAAAAATTTACTATTAAAACCCCTTTCCCCTTTTGGGGCCCCCCTTTTTTAAAGGCATGAAACCCCCCCCAAACCCCAAACCTGCATGGGCCCCCCCGATTAAAAAAATGCCAAAAAGGAGTTTTTCAACCAACCCTTTTTTGTTTTACTTGGGGCAAATTGGGAAAATACCTGTCCTGGGGCCCCAGCATGAAACCCCAAACCTGATGAAACCCCCCGAAAAAAAAAATTTCCGGAAAAAGGAGTTTTTTTTTCAAAAACCCCCATTTTTGTTTCACTGGACATTGACTAAAACCCGTCCTTTGGGGCCCCAGCATGAGGGGCCCCCAAAACCCGATGGGAAAACCCAGAAAAAAATTTTTAAAAAAGGGGCCGGAAAAAAAAGGGGTCCCCTTTTAAACCCCATTTTTTGGGGTTTAACTGGGCATTGACTATATCTTCCTTTTTACCGCAGAATGGGAAATTTTAAACCCCGTCTTTACCCACAAAATTTAAAAGGGTTTCCGGGAAAAGTCTTTCAACCCCAATTTGTTGAAAAAAGGGCATTGACTAAAACCTTTTCCGGGACCCCCCAGTAAAGGGCCATTAAAAAACCGGGCCCCCCGAACCCCCCAAATTTAAAAAATCAAAGGGAAAAGGGGGGGCTTTAAAAACCCCCTTTTAGGTTGAAACTGGACATTTAAAAATATCTGTCCTGTACCGGGAGAAAGACCCTTAAACCCCGTCCCCGACCCACAGATTAAAAAGTGCCCCGGGAAAAAGGGAAAGGAAAGTCTTTCAAACCACCATTTTAGTTTCACTGGACATATTTCGTCCCTGTCCCGGGTTTTCGCTTGCCCCCCCGTAGGGGGTGCCCGGGCCAATTGAGCTTCACTTGGAAATACTTTGGGGGTTTAAAACACTCCTGTTCCACCCCAAAGGGGCCCTTTTTTCCTTTGGGATACTTTTTCTTATTTTAAAATCAACGGGGTTTTTAGGGAAATTTTTTCTCTGTACTTTTTTTTTTTTTCTTTTTTCTCTGTCCGTGCTCCATACTCCCAAAGTCCTCGAATAAAAACCCACATTTTGGGCAAGTTTTTTCCCGTTTCCCCCCCCTTGACAATTTTTTAAAAGGGAATTTTTTTTAAACCCGCTTTTTGTTCTTTCAAGTTTTTTTTGTACTTTTTTTTAATTTTTTAGAAAAAAAAAAACATTTTTAAAAAAAAAGGATGGAATTCCCCCCCAAGGGCTTTGTTTCTCTTTTTTTAAAAATTTATTTAAATTTGGGGGGTCTCAATACGGGAAATTTTTTGCTATGTTAAAAGATCTTGCCAAAAAAAAAGTCAATTTTTAATATGTGTCCATTAACCGTGTTCCTACCCAATTTTCCCGTTTCTTTTACCGGGACCATTTACCCCTTTACCCTCTTACAATTTTTGAAGAAAAAAATGTTTTTTAGAAACAACATTTTTTTATAAATGGAAACCCGTAGTATAGTGCATTTCAAAAACAAAAATGCCCCCCAAAAAATTAAAAACATTTACCCTTGGGGGCCACTTTTGGGGGGACAAATTTTGAAGGAAAAAAAATGTCTGTTAAAAAAAACATTTTTTTTTTTAAAATGCCTGTTTTTTTGCTGGCCCTTTCAAAGCAGCATGAACCCCAAAAAAATTTTTTAAAAAAAGACTTTCTTTAGCCCGTTAAAAATTGGAGGGAAAATGCCCAATTTAAAAAACCAAAAATTTTTTGTTCCAAAAGGAACCCTAATTTAATAGCTGTATCTCACAGCAACATTAACCCCAAAACCATTTTACAAATTCGAAAAAAATTTTAAAAAATAAAGTGAGTAAATGGAATTAAATTTTTTTTTCCTTTAAACCTTTCTGTTTTTTACAGTCTCCTCACAGCAAAAAACCAGCAAAAAGAACTGTTGGGGAAAAAAGAATAAAAAATTTTCAATAAGAAATATCATTTTAAAAAAAAAATTTTAAAAAGGGAAACCCTTTCCCGTTTTGAAGAGGAAAGTGAAGTAGACCCGGGAAATAATCGGTACCTCGGCAATTAGGGCCAACCCACAAAAATCATCAGAGATCCAAGCCTGATTATCTTTATGAAAGTCAAAACAAACCACATTATCTGGGGGAAAGCCGGATGCGTTTTGCTGTAATGACTCCTCCCCTTGTGAAGGTTCCCCCCAATATACGGGGGCTGCTGGGGGAGGACAACACCTCTAAAGGCGTGGCGGGCCAGCCGGGGCCCATTCTTCCAAATTTTTGGGTAAACCCGAAGTCTAAAGGGGGCCCGGGAAAACAAATTCAAAAACATCCCGGGGTTGGGGAAAGCAATAGTCCGGGCACCCTGATCTTAAAGGGGGCTCTGTGTTTGGATGTGTTTCCCCCCCATTGCTGCTTGGTGAGGTGGTAAACCCAAAAATTGCCCAAAGGCACCCAAGGCTTTTTGCCACCTTGCCTGGGGGGGTTGTGCTGCCGGCCAAAGGTTAAATTGGCCCTCTACGCTGTCACTCGCCGATGTTTTTTCCAAACCCGGAAAATTTGGGGAAAGTTAAGCAACCAACGGGTATCTCCAGTTGACAATTTAAAGGTCTCCCCTTTCCGCATTTTAAATCTCATTTGGGTGGGGGGGGAAAAAAGGGGAGTTTTGTTTTTAACCCGGGGGTCCAGGAGGGGGGCCACCGATTTAATTTTTCATTTTTGATGGCCTTAATGCGAGGATCCAAGGGGTTTGGGGGAAAAAGGGGAAAACCAAGGGGACCCCAATGTGAGGATGGAGCCCTTGATTTCCCAGGGGGGGTTTTGGGGTCGAGGGGCACTAGCAAAAAAATTCTTTCCCCTTTCCCCCTCCGCTCCCCAAAATTTACGCCAAAACCCTTTCCCCAAAGGGAAAGGGGCTCGGGGTAACCGGGCGGTGTCTAGGAATACCTTTCCTCCTCCACCCCGGGCCTTTTGGCAAAAGCTTCAAAAAACCCGCCCTGGAAATTGCCTGAGATGAAAGCACCCTGAGAAAAAAATTAATGGGGCCACCCTTTTCACTAGTTCTGGGAAACCCAAGCACTGGCCCAATGAAGACCCATGAAATTTTGAAAAAAAGTCGGGTTTTTGTGGATTTGACAGAGAGAAAGGCCCCCGGTTTTCCGCATCTGTGTTCCCCTCCCCCTCCGCGCTGGGGGGGGACCCGTTGTTTCAGAGTGCCCCAAAAGATCCGGTTCCAAACTAAAAATCAAAAACAATCCCCCATGTGACAAGGGCATTGGGCCGCAAAAGAAACCCTTTTGGGGGGGGCTTTTTTCAAAACTGGCAAGGAAAGGTGCGAGGCCCCTTTTACATGCCCTCCACCCTTTTTTCGGGGGGGCCCAAAAAAACCCCCCCGAGGTCCGCACCGCTTTTCTTGTCAGGCCATGTGTCACTTCGTAACCCGCGTAATGGCAAACTTTTGGGGCTTGCCTTCCACAATCCTTTGGGGCATGGTTTGGGGGGTGGAAAATTTCCAAAAGGGGTTACCAACCCTCCCAACAATGAGACAAGGTTGACGGGGGGGGCCTGGAGGGGTGACCGCGCAAAAAGCAGCCGGCGGGGAAAAAGAAACAGGGTGGGGAAAGGGGGAAATTTCGAACCCCTTTTGGGCTTTTGAGCCTTCCTCAGCAGGCAGTAAAACCCGGGTAGCTCTTTAGAAAAATTTTTGGGGCGAAAGGTTTATGGGCATGTGCCAGGAAGGGATGTGCTCCCCGCCCAAACCCATTTAAGGGGCGGGGGAAAAGATTTCGGGGGGGGGCCCTTTTTAATCGCACAAAAACCAAAAAACCCGCCCAAAGGGGGGGGAAGGGGGGGGGGACCCCCCCGCCAGCATGGTCTCATTAAAGCCCCTCCAACAGGGTTTTCCGACCTGTTTTTAATGGAGGTTTTGGGCCCGATTAAATTTTCAACAAGGCCCTGGGGTTTGTTTTCTTTGGGCAAGTGTCCAACCAGAAAGGACCCTTGGGGAAAGAACTGCCTTTGGGAAAAATTCCCCTTTTTGAAGTGCGTGGCGGGTTGGAAAAAACCCCCCCACCCCCAAGGGAGGGCATTTCCCCCCCCCCAGTTTCCCGGGGAACATGTCCAAAAAGAGATTTTAAAACGGCCCTTGGGCCCGGGGGGTTTCCCCTTTTTCCAATTTTTGTTGGGGTAATTTGGGCTTTTTTAGGAAAATGGGAGGCAACCGGTTTTATTTTAAATTTTTTTTTTTAACCACCGTGGGCTTGGGGGCCCGGGAGGGGGGGGGCCTTTTGGAAAGGGAAAAGAAAGGGGCCCTTTTGGCGGGATATTTAAGGGGGCCCGGCCCCCAAACAAAAACGTTTTGGCGGGAACCCCCCCCCGGGGTCCCCGAAAGGGGCAAAATTTCCCCCCAAAGGCCCCAAAAAATTTGGGAATGGCCCGGGGGTTCACTTTTTGGGGTTTGGGGCCGATGGTTTTGGGTTAAAAGTGGTTTTTTCTCCCCAAAACCTTTTTTTAACCCCGGGAAGGGTGGGGTGCCTCCACGGCGGGGTCCCCCTGTTGGGAGGAAGGGGAATTTGATTCCTGGGGGGGAGGGGGTACTCAAAACATTTTGGGGGAAAACAAGGTTTTTTGAAAAATGGACCTGGGAAAATGGGCATGAAAACGCCCCTTGGTTGTGGGGGGAAAACCGGGGGAACAGAGGGAAAAACCCTTTACTTGGGTTTGGGGGCCCCTTCGGCCTGGCCTTTTTTTGGAAAGTGGCCTCCATTTCCCCCTTCAAGCATTGTGCCCGTGGTTTAAAAAGGGTGGGGGTTAAAAATTCCCCAAATTTTCTTCCCCAACTTATCGTTTTAGGGCAATTTTTCGGAAAAATTTGAAATCGCTGGGTTAATTGGGGGGCCAAAGAACCCGGCCTTTAGAAAGGGGTTTGGGTTTTTGAGGGGGAAAAACGACAAGGGGGGAGGGGGGTTTTCGCGAAAAACCTTTGGTGGGGAATCCTATACAATTTTGGGGACCCCTTTTTCCCCCTTTTTTTTCAACCGTTTTTACACTAAATTTTCCTCCCCGTAATATGAGGGGAAAAAACCCGTGAAAAGAAGTTGGGGTCCCCTGGTTTATCAAAATCTAACCAAGGTTTAATTTGTGATCTTTTCATTCCGCATCCAATTTTTTAAAGGGGAAAGTTTTAAAAGAAGGGGGTTTTAAGGCCCTTTTCTGTGAGAAGGGGTTTTTGCCAATTGGAAAGGGGGGGGCCTTCTTTTAAAAAGGGGGGGCCCAAATTTTGGGGGTTTTTATTCAGGAAAAACCCCCCTCCTTTTGGGCCTTTTTTGAAATCCCCCCTTTTAACTGCCTTCGGGGGCCCCAAACTCCGGCCTTTTTTGGGGCTCCAAAAGAAATTTTTTTCAAAAAAGGGGGGTTTTCCCAGTGGTGGGGACACCGAGGACCTTTGGGGGTCCCCTTCATTTACCCTGCGGTTTTGAAGAGACTTTGTTGGCCTGCCCCAGGGAGGAACCCCCAGGGGAATAAACCCCGCTGGACCCGGGTTTCCCAAAATTTTAACCCTTGGCCGGGGCACCCTTTTTACTTTTGGGGTTTTAAAGGGCCCTGCCCCCGATGCAGGGGCCAAAGGCCTTTAAATTTTTAGGAAGTGGCTGGCCCCTGGGGGGCGCAACCCTGGAAAAAAAGGGGCCCCCCTCCTCGTTTTTCCAACCCCTGTCCTTCCCCCCTTTTTTGGCCACCAAAAAAAATTTTCCCCTTTTCCAAGGAAAAAAAAATTTGGAAGGGTTTTGGGTGGTTTTGGGAAATTTTTTCTTTTTAAAAAGACCGGGGGGTTCCAGCTTTCCTCAAATTCCCCCCCAAATAAAAAAAATTCTGGTTCAAATTAATCGGGCGACTACCAAAACGGGGCCCGCCCCCCAATTTTGGGGGAAAAAACAAGGATCTTTTGGGGGGGAAAGACGGGAAATTAAAAGGGTTTTTTGGAGGGCCCCCGGTTGGTGACTTTTTTTGGCCGTTTCTTATTTAAACATCAAGCTTCCTCAAAGGAAAAAAGCTGTAGGGGGGGTTAAAAAAAAATAAGGGCTTGTTTCTTAATTTTCCAAAAATTTTTCAATTTCAAATTAACCTGTGGGGAATCAAAACTTTGACAAAAATGGGGGGCCCAATGAACGCTGTATTTTTACCAAAGGAAAAAACACCGTTTGTTTGTATTTTTGGTTTAATTAAAGGTTTTTTGGGCACCCCTTTCAACAACCCTTTGACATAAAAATTGCCCCATTCCCTTTTTTGAGTGGAAAAGGTTTTCATAACAAATTGGCTGGGGGTTTTTGGGGGAAAAACCAAAGTTCGGGGGGAATTTGGGGTTTGTATAATACAAGAAAAAATTTTTTCGCCCTTTCCAAAATTTAACCTGTGGGGCAAAAAAGGGAACAAATTGGTGCCGGGTTCCCTCTAAAAAACCCGGTATTTTTTTCCCAAAGGGCAAAACCCCTACCCCTTTTGATTCCTATAATTACAAGAGGAAAACCTTTTTAAATTTCCCTTTTGGGGCTTAAAACTTTTAAAATTTTTTAAAGGTTCGGTCCCCCCAAATGAACAAAAGCTTAGTGGAACCCCCCGGGGGGCAAAAAAACAGTTCTGTTATGTTTTCGGGGTTTTTAAAATTTAAAGGGAAATTTTGGCCCTTTTTACCGGGGGGGTGACCTTGTAAAATTTGCTGGATTCAAATTTAAAAGGCAAAAAGGGGATATTTTTTTCAAACAAAGGTTGGGGAATTTGGGGGAAGGGGAATTGAACAAAGGGTTGGATGGGGGTTTGGGCAAAATTGAAAATTTCCCCGCCCCTCCCCCGTACTTTCCAAAAACCCCCCCGTGCTCCTTTTAAAAATTTTTCTTGCCAACAAAAAAATAAAAAATTTAAAATTTAACAAATTTAAACTTTTTAAAAAAAAGGAAAACACAGCTAACCCTAAACCCCTCTTAAAAAAATTAGGGAAAAAAATTTCGACATGAAATGTTTGGGCACCCAACAAAGCGGGTCCTTCGCCAAAGTGGGGGGGAAGAAAATAAAAAACCGGGTTTTTGAAAAAAGGGAATGGGTTTTAAAAAAAATAATATTTTTTGGGCACCCAAATTTAAACCCCCTGATTCTTTAAGCGATTTCCTTTGGGCCCGCCCAAAAGAAAAAAGCCTTTTAATGGCCAAAACAAAAAACACAGTTTTTTTAAATTTAAAAATTTTTGATGGGGAATTTTTAAAAACCCTTTTTGGGGTAAAACATAAAAACTGTGGATTTTAAATTTTGTCAAATTTTGGGTCAAAAAAAATCTTAGGTCCCCCAAAGATCATTTTTCGGGGTTTTTTGCTTTAAACCGGTAATTTTATTTGGGGGGCCCTTTTGTGTGGGGACCCAAAAAATTGGGTGTTTTTTGAAAGGTGGATTAAAAACAAATTTGGTGGCAAAAAAAAATTCAACCCCTTTCCCGGATTGGACCCACCGGGGTCTTCCCGTACAACGGAGAGCCCTTGTTAAAAAACCGTTAAAGAAAAGCCAACCAATCCAAAGCCAAAACTAAAAATTTAAAACAAAGCAAAGAATTTTTGGAAAAAAAAAAATAATACCTTTAAGGGGGCTTTTTGGCCCCAAAAAAGGAGCGGAAAAAGTTTGAACTCCGGGGAAAAAAAGGGGGAGGGGAAAAAAAAAAAAAGGGTTTCCAAGAAGGGTAAGGTTTTGGAAATTTTTTTCCCGGAAACCCCAACCCCAAACCACCCCCATAAGCAAGGGGATAATTATTTCTCAATTAGAATTTTTGGGAGCCCCAAAAAAGGCAGGAAAGGGAAAGGCCAAAAAGGGGGGTTTTAAAATAAGGCCAGGGGGTTTAAAACCCAAAATTTTTCCCCAAATTTCGAAAACTGGTTAAATTAAAAAAAGTGCCGATTTTCCCTTTTCCCATAAGGTTGCTTTTAAACGCATTTTTCCCGTTCTAACCAAAAATCCAAAAAACGTTTTTTCAGGGCTTTTTCCTTACTTAAACGGTTTTAAAATGAGTTCCAAAGATTTTTTTGAAGTCCTTTGGAAAAAACAACAATTTATTTTATTTTCTTAAACAGGGTTTAGAAGGAAAACTTTTGGTTAAAAAAGGGGGTTTTTTAAAATTGGACGGATTAAAACTGCCAACCCCCAAAACCAACGGGGGTGTGCGGAAAGCCAAAAAAAAAATTTAGGGGAAAGGCCACCACAGGGCCCAAGGGACAAAAAAAAAAAAATTTAAAAAAAACAAAGCAAATTTAATATGAATTTTAAAGGAAAAGAAAAAACAAGGAAACATTAAATTTTGGAAATATAAGGAAGTTTGGTAAACCCGAAAGGGGGGGTTGGGTTTCCCGGGGGCCCACCAGGTGCCAAAAAAAAAATTTTCCCTTTTCATAAAGAATAAAAGTTTGGGTTCTTAAAATCTGCCCCTATTATTTATGTCTTTTGAATATTGATTAGGTGGTGGGGCCCATTTTTTTTGCTATGAATTCTAGTTACCCCTTGTTCTGTATGTCTGTTTTTGGCATGGCAATAATGTTTTCATAACCGCCCCTTTTCCCCCTTTTCTGGGAAGTAAAAGGTCATAAGAAAATTAGTAAGTGGTGCATTTTATAGAACTATAATGTGACAAAAGGACTCTCACAATCAAATTTTCCCGAAAAGGGAAAATAAAATTTTAAATCTGCACATGAAATCAATTCATAGTTTTCGGCGACCCAGACAGGTTCAGAGGCCAAAAGGGACACTAGGAACCCCCTTTTTGCCCCAGTCTGACACTGAAATAGGGACCATATAGCTAATGCTCCAGGGAAATGGAGTTAGGGTAACCTACATATCAAATTTACTGATGCCTCTGAATTCACAGCAAGGCACCAAAATTTATATGAAAATAAAAAGCTGTCCCTTGGGTATTATATTCGGGCATATATTTCCCTAAAAGGTACTTCCCTACAAGCTTCCATGCAATTCACAAGTCAGAACTTTTTAAACTTACGCATTAGTTTTCCCGATCATTTTATTTCACCTTCAATTTGTGACCCTATTTGTTTGCGTACATGAAGATACGCAAGGCTTTCCCATCAAAAAAATATTAAAAATCTAACAAACCAAATGTTACTGTTTTTTTTTTAAGGGAAATTGATACCTTAAATGAATGTGAAACATAAAAGATATACATGTTTCAATTTATGCACAATAGTTTTTCAAAAAAATGAGAGGTTTTAATTTTTAACTAATCTTTTATAAGGCTCTGAATGAAATCGGATCTCTCATGGAGATTAATAATATACATTGGACAACTAAAAAGGTTGTCAATGTAGAAAACTCACTAATTCATGTTTCATGTGTTCTCGTATTTAAATAAAATGTGTGCTTACATAAAAATTCTGAAAAGAGACAACATTACAGAGGGCGCTGCACCTAATTATATAATAAAAAGACAAATGTTGTATTTGGGTGAAATATTTCTTGTTTGTAAGTAGAGCAAATTCAGGCTAGAAAGAATACTGTGTATTAACAAAGATACAGCCGACAACAACTAAATGGAAAGTGAAGGCAAAGATGCAGACTTGATTTAGAAGGACAACCTATCTGAACCCATTCACACTATTTCTGTTTAGCTTCATCGCTAGACCACTCGCTACACCAGGAAGATGACTGCTATGCTATTGATATTTCCTTTCATTTTAAGATTCTTCAGTATGGATTATAGTAGGTGGCCAATGTCCTCGGTAATGTACCGTATATGCGACTTTCATAGATACTGATACTGAACACATGCATTATTACAGTTACACTAAGACACCAAATGAAATTGAACCTTAGATTATTTGGAGCTACAAGTCCTGAGTAGTGTTTACTCATATCTTGTTTGTTTCAGTTTAACACTGTTTGACCTAAACCTGTATACAAATTAGGTTTGGGAAATCCAAAGCCATATTTTTTAGATGACATAAACCAAAATTTATGTTCTATACTGTTACCCTAACATAAATTGGGTTAGAGATATTTTTTTGTTTATGGGTTTGAATTATTTAAGTTACGTATCCTGCTTCCAGTCTGATGGCGTGTTGTTCTGACATCCACTTTCATCTGTTGTTACTTCTGTTTCTGTTTGACCCTTTGATGAAGTAAAAATGCAGAAAATGCACGTTGAGTTGTTGTTGCTCTGTGTTTGGTTTATATACCTGATTTATTTGCTGTAAGGATTTGGCATTGCTTTAACACTACATGTTCTATAACCCGATGGGGGTCCTGTATTGGAGGTTAGCTTTATCCATGCCAGCCAGCAGGGGGCACAGTTAACCTTGACCTCAGCATTAGCAGCTGGCGCAATTCTCGTGTCTGTCTGGCTATTCAAAATTGTTTCGTCAGACACTGGCTGAGTTACAGTATCTGAGTGGATGATAAGGTCTAGCTCTGTTGTCCCTAGCCATCTTTATTGAGATACGTTGTCCCTGGTTCAGTCTACAGTTCTTCTGGGTGTATTCTGGTGGTCCAAGTTTCAGTTGCTCTGCATTATTCCTTTCCCAATTTTTCAGTTTTTTTTGTTTATTACTGGTTCTCAAGTCTGCAGTTTCTCTGGTGCTGTTCCTGGTCACAAGTCTTCTGTTCATTCTAGCATTATCTTGGTCAGATCTGCTGTTCCTCTGGCATTATTCCTGTTCTAAGCCTGCTTGCTGTTTCTCTGGTGTTATTCCTCGTTCCAAGCCTGCTGTTCTCTGGTTGTTATTCTGGTCAGTACTGCCGTTCCGCTGGTATCCTTCCTGGTCAAGTCTGCAGCTCATCTGACACTCTCTAGGTCCATGTTACAGATCCTCTGACACTCCTCAGGTCCAAACTGCAGTTCCTTCTGGTTCGCTATTCCTGGTCTAATCCCTCTGGTCCCAAGGATCCCACCTCTTACCATAAATTTTCATGGATTTGGTGATTTTGTTGTATTTGTTTTTGTGCCAACCTTGCACTAAAGCTATTTGAAACATATAAATTTGCTCTTTTTCTATTATTATTTAACGTTATCTTTTTTGTTTAACCTTTGCGTGCTAGTCTATTCACTTTACATTTGATTCATTTAGGTTTTTTTTTTCCTTATGGTATGCTTGTATTACTGTCGTTGCATGTTGTTTTTTTTTACATATGCTTTAATAAGTTTAGTATTTTTATGCTGTACAGTTTGGTTGATTTTTGAGTATACGGTTTTGATATCTTTAGTGTTACACCCTTTTGGTTCATTATGTTGTTTTCATACAGTAAGACACATATTTGATTGCTTCTTTATTTTGGTTTCAATGTCCACATAGATAGTCTAATGTGGCTATGGACCAGAAAATATGTCAAACCAGTGAAAACTAAACCTCATTTGCCCTTGCTATGTCTGATCTTGGAATTACATTTTTAGATTCCAGTGTAATATATGAGAGAAGTAAATTTTATTATGTTCTTATGTTGCAGTTATTGGTCAATTTCTTAGTGAATATCGCCAACCAAATCGCATCAAAATGAAAACTGGAATTAAAAATTTTAGTCTAAAATTTGACATACTAGAACCTGAATCTGAAGTGCACACTAGTTCAAAGAGGCCGTAGTAATACTTGAAACAGCTGCTACAGGTACTATGTATGGGAAATTATTGTGGAGGGCACTTTAAATAGATTTTTATGAGCATATTACTGAGAGGTGGTTTAGTAAGGGGATTGAAACTATCATGGCAGCAGCCATAGCAGCCAGCTATGTGGCCCCACCGCCACAGGGGCTTAGCGCATCTTGCCTCGGAAGCCCAGGCCTCTGGTCTGGGGGGGGGGGAAAAAAAAAAGGGCATTCAGAGACAGTGACTGCGCACCCTTATTCAGCCTGGTAAGCCTAACACCCTAGTGCCTTAAGCCTACCAGGTGATGCACCTTCGCGCTGATGTGTGTAGCACAATGACATCATATCATTGGCGTCCTATGCCAAGCTTCACAGTTGAGAAAAGCATCTTGCGCTCATCACGTCGGTGGGGATGGGGAGAGAGGGGAGTTATTATTTTTTTTCTACTAATGTGGCCCACAATTTTTTTTTAAAAAAAAAACAAAGCCCTGAGCTTATTCCTTGGGCCACCTAAAGCCCAGCTATCTATGTTATGGCCACCTACAGCCTACCTATGTGGGGCCCAACCTATAGCCCTTCCTATGTGGGGGCCCACCTACAGCCTATTTATATATTTGAAGCACACCTAAAGCCCTACATATATGTGGGCTCACTCATATTCCTACCTACTTTTGTGGGGCCCATTACGCCTATTCTACCTACACTACCGTTCAAAAGTTGCGGTCACTTAGAAATTTCCTTATTTTTGAAAGAAAAAGCAAGTTCATTTTTTCATTGAAAATGAAAAGAAATACACTCAATAAATTTACTGTGGTAAATGACTATTCTAGCTGCAAACGCCTGGTGTGTTAATGCAATATCTACATAGGTGATAGAGGCCCATTTCAATAACCTCACTCCAGTGTTCTAATAGTAACACTGTGCTTGCTAACTGTCTAAGAAAGGGCTATTGGATATTTTGAAAACCTTGAAAAACCCTTGTGTAAGTATGTTAGCACGCTTTTAAGAAAGAGTTTTGCTGATTAGAGAAGCCTATAAAACTGACTTTCCTTTGAGTAATTAGAATTGGAGCATTACATCTGTTGGTTTTCGATTAAATCGCATTTAATGGCCAGAAAAAGAGAACTTTAATGTTGAAAATCGACAGGTCTATTCTTGTTCGGAGAGATGAACGGCTATTCTATGCGAGAGGGAGAAATTGCCACGGAAGCTGAGAATTCCTACAAAGGTGTGTTATGTACTACTCCCTCAGAGTGAGAAGCACAAACAGTCTTAACCAGAGTAGAAAAGCAGAAGTGGGACGGCCCCGTGCATAAAACTGAGCAACAAGACAAGTACTTAGGTCTCATAGTTTGGGAAATCGAATGCCTCACAGGTCATCAACTGTCAGCTTCATTACATAGTATCCGCCAAAACGCCAATGGTCAACATCTACGTGAAGAGGCGACTTCGGGCGGATGCTGGCCTTCAGGGCGAGTGGCAAATAAAAAGCCATATTGAGACTGGCTAATAAAGGAAAAGATTAATATGGGCTAAAAGAACAACGACATTGGATAGAGGAAGATTAGAAAAAATGTGTGTATGGACAGTCGAATCGAAAGTTTTGAGGTGGTTTGGATCCACACAGAAGAAATTTTTGAGATGCAACAAATGAAAAGATGCTGGAAGACGTGCTGACGCATCTGTCAAGCATGGTGGTGGCATTGTTATGTGATGTCTGGGGTTGCTTTGGTGCTGGTAAAGTGGGAGGATTTGTAAAAGGTAAAAGGGATTTTGAATAAGGAAGGTCTATCACTCTTAATGCTACGCCATACCATAGCTGTGGACTGCGCTTGATTGGAACCCATTTCATACTGTGAAAGGACAACATGACCCCAAAGCCACACCTCCCCAAATTATGCACAGAAAACTGTTTAGGGAAAGAAGCAGGCAGCTGATATTCTAACTGTAATGAAGGAGTGCCAGCACAGCCACCAGATCTCAACCCATTGGAGCTGTTTTTTGTGGGGCCAGATTGACCGGTATGGTACGCAAAAAAGTTGTCCTCAAGCCAATCAACTTGTGGGAGGGGCTTCTGGAAATTTTCCGATTACCTCAGCAAATTAACAGCTAGATGCAAAAGGTCTGCAGTGCTTTAATTGCTTCAAAGGGAGCATTCTTTGACGAAATGCAAAGTTTGAAGTAGAAATTATTATTTCAAATAAAAATCATGGTCTAACCTTGTCAATGTCTGGAACTATATTTCTATTTATTTTGCAACTTCATTTGATAAATTACAAATATGAGTTTTCAGTGAAACAACAAAATTTGTCTGCTGACCCCAAATTCATGAATGGTAGAGTATGTGTGGCCCACATAAAGCCTACCTTTACCTTCCTTCATGGTGCCACTAACAGCCTACCTACATATCTGTGGCCCACTTAAGCCTCCCATACCCATATGGGAACCGCCTAGAGCCTACTACCCTATGCTTGAGGCACACCCTTAAAGCCTTGCTACCTACATGGGGCCCAACCTTTAGGCCTACCTATCTAGAGTCTCCCTACAGCCTATTACTAGGTACCTGGGCTTACCTAATGCCTCCCTAGTCTACCTGGGGCTACCTTTCTACCTATCTAGGCCTGCTACCTAACTGGGGTCTAACAACTGCTGACTGTGGTACAAAATTTTCATACTACCTACCTGTCTGTTTGCCTACCTACCTAACTGGGACCCACAATATATACCTGTGGCCTAACTACTGCCTTCCTATACATACCTAGGCCAATCTACCTACCTATCTCTGGCCTATCCTTATGTCTACCTACTTGGGGCCTAAATGGATTGCCCTACTTACCTGGGGCCTATCTTGGTGTCTACCAACTTGGGACCTAACTTCTGCTACTACCTGGGGTCTACTGCTGTACATAAATACTGGGTCTCTCTACATACTCTACCTACTTGGAAATCTACCAACTTACCTACTTAGAATCTTCTAACCTACTGACATGGGTCTCTACTGGCTAACTGAGTCTACCAACATACCTGAGGCATTGCCCACCTAACCCTACTAGGTAATATGCATTCTGAGGGTTATAAAGGCCATAGTATGTGGCTTATCTCCAGTGAGTAAGTATCTGTTCAGCCCCACCCCTCTAGAAGAACTATGCTCTAAGTATAGCCTTTGTAGCCGACCCTCCCACCCAGAGAAGTTTGTACAGAGGGGGGAGACAGTGTGGGAGGTGCTGGTTAAGTGAGGATTTTAGATATTCATGTCAAAAATCTGCGAAGGATTAATGTGGCCGGGAGGAGAAGTCAATCATGGCAGGTCTGGACCAGATACAGAAGAAAAGGGAAAGTGATGAAATATTCATCAGAGAAAAGTCACCTGGTGAGTCATGTTTGTTAAATGCCACTGTAAGCGCTCTTTTAAATGTCTTCAAAACCTGTATACACTGGTATCTACCATTATATTGTCACTGTATAATGGTAATATACAGGTCCGCATAGCTGTGAAGACATGGCTTTCTACCACTCTATGGTCATGTTATGGAGGTACTATACAGTCAGCAGGTCGTTGTGCACACTGTGATCTACCACTATACTGTTGTTGTATGGAGTTAATAAAAGTGCTGAAGAACCAGTGAAACCTGGTCTCATACTATATATCGTCAATATATTGTGATAAATATTGTCTTTAACTGTCTTTATTCAGCAATAGTATAGGGGTATTATTCTGTCACTATGTGGTGGTATTTTGTGGTGTGATCTGGTGGTTTATAATCGGAGTTCTTAATTTGTAGTTAGTAGTGTTATTGGTAATGTTGGTCTTGGTTTTTAAAGTGGGATTTATTCTGGTTAGCAATTCTTGAGGTCTTGATTGTATGGTGACTGGGTACTTACTCCTTGTATGATCTAGTAACTGCATGGCTAATTTTAACAGGGCACCTGTAAATGTTCGTGGTTGGGGGTGGGGTGGGGGGGTCAAAAAAGTTTGTATGGGGCACAAACCCTCTCTAGTTACTCTCTGAGTCTATCATTGGTTGGGACCTGAGGGTGCTAGATGTTAGATTATCAGAAATACTATTTGATGGTCTTGTCAAAACATTATAAATTTTTGTAATTTTTGACTTTATTTACATTGGAGCAATATTAAAATATTAATTTATGAATAGAGACATAGCAGGGCACAAATGAGGTTGGGTCATAGAGTATAGAGGCTGTTGGCACTTGGTGCCTTCAAGTGCCAGGAGTCTAACAATAACATTTACTCTTGGTCAGAGAATTTAGGTAAAAGATTATGGCAAAAAATATGTTTGCCGATATATGAAATCACCTTTGGCCATTTTTTGCCATATATTACCGGTTTCTAAGACCAAAACTTGCATGCAATTGTGCTTCTGAGGAACATTTTAATGCACAAAATTGATGCGAAACTGCAATGCAAAGTTTGGGCCATCATAACAATTTCTTCATACTGTCATATTATACAGAGCTCTATATATATTTAGAATGGGTGTTGTAGGTGCCAAGTTATAAAAAATGGCGCCATGCGAATTTATAGATATTGCCCTTAATCCTGTTCCACCATTGAGCTGCCATCTATTACAGTGTTATTCTCAACTCCAGACTCAAGATCCCACAAAAACAGGTCCATGTTTCCAGGATCTCCCACAGAAGAATGCACTGGACCACTATTATATCACTTGTGCAATACCTGAGGCAATCCTGGAACAACTTGGCCTGTTGGTGGGTCTTGTGGGATGGAGGTGAGAAACACTGCTCTAGTAACTAATGCTGGTTGGATAATGTGGCCGCTTGTTGATGGAATTCTGGGGGATATAGAGAAGCTTCTCTATTTTGGCCTTGGTATTTCGATACAAGGCTAGAAGACAAACTGATTCTTTGGCTATGATGAAGCAACTCTGTCATTACCACTAGTGTTGAGCGATTACATTGGCTATCGACATCGGGCAATAGTTGATAGTCGGCCATCATCGATAAGGTTTTTCGATAGTGAGCAAGTCGATTTCGAGCGAAAATGACCATTACAAAGTCTATTGGCGAGAGCAACAACACCTTCATTCTAAACCAAACAAGCTGGAGATGGAGAGAAGAAGCTGTGGTGGATATTAACATCACAACAGTATTCAAAATGGATAAGGGCTACAATCTTTGGCAACACCCCCACTTATAGGTTATAAAGCCCACAGAAAAAAAGTTCACTGACCATTCACTATCCCTTGTCTTGTACCACAGCTTGACCTTAAAACTGCGCTGACCACAAATTAGGAAATAGTGCAGAAGGCAGTGATGATTTGGAACATTCATTTTACTTGATCTGGCCATTGAATATCCCTTGTCCTGGAAACGCAGCATGAGCCCACACTGCTGAGCATATTCTCTGTAGTATAGAAGCTTATGTGTACAGTTATGGCGGGTTGCAGGCTCCTGTGCTGAGCACTATCTTGTAGTATAGAAGCTATGTGTACAGTTTGGGAGTGTATGTTCGTTTGTCAGGCTCCTGTGCTTGAGGCATATTCTTGCAGTATAGAGCTAGTGTAACGTTTGGCTGGTTTGTCAGCTCTTGGTGCTGAGCACTATTCTCTGTAGTATTAGAGGTATGTGTACAGGTTTGGCGTGTCAGGGCTCATGTGGCTTGAGCACTTTATTCTTGTAGTATGAGCTATGTGACGGTTTGGGCGGTGTCAGTTACTGTGCTGAGCACTATACTTCTGTGTATAGAAGCTATGTGTACAGTTGCGGTGTCAGGTTCCTTGTGCTGACGCATTTCTCTGTAGTATTAGAGCTATGTTACAGTTCCCGGCGGTACGCCTCGGTCACAGGTTCTCTGTGACTGAGCACTTTTCTCTGTAGTATAGAGCTATGATGTTTCATTTGGCGGTGGTCTAAGGCTCCTGTGCTCGGAGCACATTCTCTGTAGTATAGGCTATGTGTACAGTTTGGCGGTGTCAGGCTCTTGTGCTGGCACTATTCTCTATAGTTATAGAGCTATGTGTACTGCTCTTGGCAAGTTGTCAGGGCTCCTGTGCTGAGCACTATTCTCTGTAGTATAGAGCTATGTGTACAGTTTTGGTGGTTTTGTCCAGGCTTCTGTGCTGGAGCATATTTCTCTGTAGTATAGAGTATGTGTCCAGTTTGGCGGGTTCGAGGCTACTGTGCTGAGCAATTATTCTCTAGTAGTATAGAGTATGTGTCTTACTGCCCGCGGCGCCCCCCCCCCGGCACCCAGCGCGCGCACTCGCGCCTCCCTGTGCTGAGCACTATTCTCTGCAGTATAGGGCTAGCTATGTTGTACAGTTTTGGCGGTGGTCACGGTGGTTGTGCTGTGCATATTCTTGTATAGTCTAGAGCTATGTGCGACGGTTTGGCGGTGGTTGTTCAGGTTCTGTGCTTAGCATTATCTCTGTAGTATAGAGCTATGTGATACAGATTTTTGGCGGTTGTCAGGTCCTGTGCTGGAGCACTATTCTCTGCAGTATGAGCTTTGTGTTACAGTTTGGCGGGGTGGCTGTTGTTCAGGCTCTGTGCTGAGCAACTATTCTCTGTAAGAATAGAGCTTTGTGTTAACGGTTTTTAAGGCGGTGTCAGGATCATGTGCTGAGCACTAGTCTCTGTAGTATAGAGCTATGTGTACTGTTTGGCGGTTGTCAGACTCCTGTGTGAGCACTTTCTCTGTAGTATAGAGCTATGTGTACAGTTTGGCGGTGTCCGGATTCTGTGCTGAGCATTGGTATCTCTTGTAGTAATGAGCTCTGTGTACAGTTTTTGGCGGTTTTTATTTATGTCAGGCTCCTTGTGCGAGCACTATTCTCTGCAGTATAGAGTCTATGTTGTACAGTTTGGCGGTGTTCAGGCTCCTGTGATGGAGCACTTTCTCTGTAGTATAGAGTATGGTGTACGGTTTTTGGCGGTTTGTCAGGTTCCTTTGCTGAGCACTTTTCTCTGTTAGTATAGAGCTATGTGTACTGTTTTGGCGGTGAGATTTGTCAGGGATCCTGTGCTGAGCACTATTCTCGCAGGAGTATGAGCTATGTGTACTAGTTTGGCCGGTGTGTCAGGCTCTGTGCTCTGAGCACTATTCTCTGCAGATAAGAGCTATGTGTACTGGTTTGGCGGAGTATGTGGCAGCGGGAAGTGTGGAGAAACTCAGCCTTCTCAGTACACAGTCAATACCTGGGGTAGCGCTTGCCTCCGTTATGTGAGTGCGACCAATTGAGCCTTCATTTGGAAAAATACTGGTGGTTAACGCTCTGTTCCCCCAGGTGCCCTTTTTCTTGGCATTCTTTTCTACATTTACTCAAACGTTGCTGGAGGAAAATTGTTCTCTGTACTATGTTCTCTGTCCGGTCGCTCCTACTCCATGTCCTCTGTAATAACCTTACATCTGGTTAGTCTCCTGTACTCCCTTGTACAATTCAGAGGAATTTTTTTACCAGTTATTTTGTACATGCAAGTTTTTTAGTAGTTTAAGTCTAGAAAAACATTTTTTAAAATAGGATGGATCCACCATGTCTTTGTTTCTCTTTTTTTTATTGTCACTTCTCCTCTTTGCGTTGTTTTAATACAGGGTTTGTTAAGATATGTTAAAGATCTTGCCAAAAACAGTCATTTTGCAATTAATGTGTCCATTAACAGTGTCCTACTATTTTCCTGTTTTGACAGACCATCACCCTGAGCAACTCTTGACAAAATGTATGAAGAACAAAAGTCTGGTTAGAAACAAACTTTTTTAGAATTAGACCTATAGTATAGCTGCATGTTCCACAGCAAAATGCCCCCAAAAATTCAAAAACATGACCCATGAGCCACTTTTGACAATTGTGAAGAAAAAAATGTCTATTTAAGAAACAAATTTTATTTAGAATAGGACCTGTAGTATTGCTGACATTGCGATCTGCACACAGCATGACCCCAAAAAAATTTTAAAAATGATCTTCTATCAGCCCCACTGTTAAAAAATTGTGAGGGAGAATGCACTTAAAAGCCCACATTTCTGTTCCAAAGGGACCGCATGAGTATTGCTGTATCTCACAGCAACATGACCAAAAAAAATTATAAATATGACTTCTCAGCATTTTTTAAAATTAGTGAGGGAGAATGCTATTAAAAGACATTTTGTATTTCTTCTTCCAAAGGTACCTCCATGATTATGGCTGTATCTCACAGCCCCATGACACACAAAAGACAAAATAAAAAATTGGCTTCTCAGCACTATTAAAATTTGTGAGGCAAACACGTCCAAAACCATTTACAATGACGAAAAATTCTAAAGATGAGTGAGTAATTGGGATATGGTTTTGTCACGAAACCTTGGTGTCTATTTACAGTCTTCCTCAAGCCCAAAACCAGCAAAATGAACTGTTGGGAATTGAGAATTAAAATTGCAGAGGAAGAAAAATGATCATTTTAAAAAATAAAGTTTTTCAAGAGGACCATTTCTGTTTGGAGAGGAATGTGAAGTGACCAGCAAACTAATCCGGTGACTCGGCCAAGTTGGGGCACAACATCTCAGAGATCCATGCGCTGATTATCTTGATTGAAAAGTTCAAACGAATCACATATCTGTGGGAAAGCCGGATGCGTTTGTCTGTAATGACTCCTCCAGCTGTGCTGAAGGTCACGCTCAGATATGACGTGGCTGTCCTTGGCAGGGGAAAACCTCTATAGCGTGGCGAGCCAGCTCGGCCATTGTCCATTTTGGATACCCAGAACGTCTATTGGGTCGGAAATTCCACATACAAAAACATCGGTTGGGTTTTTTTGTTGAGACGCAGAATAGTCGTTGCATTGTGCAACATGATCTTAAGCTGGTCTCTGGGGTTGTTGTATGTGTGCCCTGCATTGTGCGTTTGGTGTGACTGGTGGTAAAAAAAGATTGCCGAGGTCAAATTAGGTTCTGCACCTCGTTCTCTGCTGCAGCTACCGCTACAAATGGTTACTTGGCACTCTACTGCTGTCAGTCGCTCGGGGTTGTTCCACCGTGACATTTGAGAAGTAGAAGAGACGCAAACAGATGTCTCAGTTGATTTCAATCAGCAAGGTCTCCATTTCCTGCATTTTACTCTTATTGGGTGGGTGGAAGGAAGTGCTGAGTTTAGGTTTTGTACCGGGATCAGGAGGGTGGCCACCCAGTAAACTGTTGTTTCATTTTGATGGCCTTATTGCCGAGGATCTGTTGGAGGAAATGGAGAGCATCCAAGCATCATGAGAGAGATGGAGCTTGATTTCCCAAGCCTCAGGGTCCGAGGGGGGCCCACTAGCATGTCATCTTCCTCATCTTCCTCCCTCGCCTCAAATTTCGGGCCCAAACCTCTTTCCAAGGCGAGGGACTCAAGTAAACATCGGTGTCTAGTGAATACCTCTTCCTCCTCCTCTCCGCTTCTCCGGCAGAGCTTCAACACAGCCCTGACATGCCTCAGGATGATGCACTGGAGCTGAGGTGCTTTCTTTTACGCCTTGCACTAGCCCTGGGACCACCCAGAACCCACTTGCCTAATGGAAGACCGAATAAATTTGTGAAGAAAACTGTGGGCTTGGGGATTAACGATAGGAGGAAAGGCTCCGTTTCGCCCTCTGTGTCGGTCTCCTCTTCCGTCGTAGCAGTTCCTGATGTTTCGAGTGCCTCGCGCGCACACTCTCTGCTCGCTGGCGAACAGCAAACTAAGATCACCACAATGTCCATGCTGACAAGGGCATCTACCGCATGACCATTTTGGTGGAGTCTTAAAAATGGCAAGGAATGGTGACAGAGCTCTCTTCACTGCCTCCATTCGGTATGGCTCAACACACCGAGCGTCCGCACCGCAGCTTGTCAGCCTGTGTCATTGTAATGCGTTTAATGGCATTGCGCTGTCCCACAATCGCCGGGAGCATGTGGTGAGGGGGGGAAATTCCAGCGTGTTTGCCCACGTCAACAATGAGCGGTTAACTGGGAGGCTGAGTGACGCTGTGCAACACAGCCAGGCGGGACGAGCAGCAGGGTGGTTGCGAACGGCGGAAGTGCGAAACTCAGACTCGGTGCCTTCTTCAGCAGGCAGTCAGACCCGGGTAGACTCTTTAGAAATTTCTGGACGACGAGGTTATGACATGTGCCAGGCAAGGGATGGTGCTCCCAGGCCCGCTTACCGATCTAAGGGCCGGCCAGCAGATTTCGCCCGTTATCGCACACCCACCTTGCCTGGCACCATGGTTCTTGTCACCCAGCCACGTCGGTTCTCGTTGCTGGAGAGCCGTCCACAGTCTCCTGACCTGTGTTGGGACGGTTCCAAGACCGATTTAATTTCAACAACGGCATGTGTTTTCTCTGGGCAGTTGATGCCACCAGAGGACCTTGGGGGAAAGTAACCTGCACCATCTATCCAAGTTTTGAAAGAGGCGTGCGCCGAGCCTTTTAGGAGCAGCGTCACCCCCAGAGAGGCCAACACCCAGGTCACCCAGTGAGCTGTCACAAGAGATTTATAGCGCCGTAGGCGTGCTTATCCTAGTCCATGTGGTCGGTGGTCAGATGGACTTTTCCGGACACAGATGCAGGACAACGCGATTGAAATTTTAGTTGGACACGTGGCTGGCCAGGGGCAGGGGACGGGCTTTTTTTTTTTTTTTCCGGCAAAGAAATGCCTGCTCGGCATATTGTATTGAGGGGTGCAGGCGAGGAGGCCATGACGTGGCGGAACCATCTGTGTATCCCCACCCAGACGGAAAAAAAGGCAACATTTCCAAGGCCAAAAGCCTGGCAAATGCAGACATTCAGGCTTTATGGCTTTGGGATGGTTTGGGTTGAAGTGTTTCTTTGCACACAAACTGGTAGACAGAAGGCTGGCTGCTGACTGCCGCTGTACGGCGTGCACACGCGGCCGCTCGTCAAACTGGCGGGAGGAGAACGAAGATGGGGTAGGATGGGTCTTGGTGGTGTGGTAGGTTCTCCGGGCGGACGTGGAGGCTGAAGCGGAGGGCTGATCCTGATATGACTCTGAGAGGACTATCGGGCAGCTTGAGGAAACGTTGGTTGGTGGCAGGTGAGGAGGAGGAGGCTGGAGACAGAGGGTAGTGACAGTGGTTGGAGGCCCCGGCGTCGGGTCTGGCCTTTTGTTGGCCCCATACAGTGTTGCCTCCATTTCAACTCAAGCAGTCGCTGATTTGTGGGGGGGGGGGGGGGGGTGGGACTAGACATGTTGTGGTGGATGTTAACACCTAAGGTTCTTGCCTTACTTATGCGTTTTACGGCAAAGGCGGACCTAATGACATCGCTGGGTTGAATAGAGGCTTCTCAAAGAAGGCCCAGGCTTGAGAGTCCTGGACCTTTTTGATAGCGATAAGTGAGGAGCGGGGGTTTGCGCTAGACCCGTGCTGGCGGAATATTATCAGCGGACTTCTGCAACGCCCTCTCCCTTTTGTGGCTTGGGACCGTATATTGACACTACCATCGTTCTTCCTCCGTGTCCACTGATGAAGCACTCGCAAGCAAATTCTGGCCGGAAAAGGACCAGGAGGATCCGCAATGTATCATCATCATCATCATAAGTCAAACACAGGGACTTGGTTCGTCCCCACTCGCTCAATCTTTCTGCATCCAGAAGCTGCGGGTTCGGCTGGCTACAAGCATAAGGGGGGCACCTAGAAGGCTGACAAAGGCGTTTTTTATTCTTTTTGCCAGACCCCCACCTGCCCGGGGATCGCGATTTTTCCGGGCCTCTCTCGTGGGGGATTTTTTTTCTCCGATTTTATATTGACCCCCCACCCCCCCCCGGCCTTCATTCTCCTCCTCTTGCTGTGGCATCAGTAACTGGGCGTCACAGAGCAAGGCTAAATCATTCGCTCTTGATCTTTTAACAAGCTTCTGACCTCCACAACGCATTTTGTCATTCAAAGAGTCTTCAGAAATGGGATTATCCACCTGTGGTGGGGGCTACACGAACGTCTGACATTTGGGCTGCATTCGCTTTGTTGGACGGATGGCCTCAGACGTGATGTGATGATTGTCATTTGTGGCCGGGGGGACGGGACTATGGGCGAGAGAGGAGGGAGGATAATAAGACTGCTGGATGCAAGGTTGATTAAACACTGAAGGACCGAATTGCGGACTCTGTTCATACTAGAGATTCACAGTGCCTTTGGACCCAGCGATGACAGGCCTGACGGTCTGTAAGATGATGCATGCTGGCATGCGTGTTGTTGGCCAGCACTGAAGGAGACCTTCTCTGGTTCCTCATACCTCCATGTGCTACCCCCCTCTTTGCTCGTTACCACCTGAAAATTCGCTCCATTTAAGAAATTATAAATTTGAGGAAGGTTATGGAATAGTTTTGGAAAGGTTATTATTAACAGACGGCAAATTCACAAGTATTCTCAACCTCATTAAATCAAAACAAAAATTGCTGGATTTAAATTTAACAAATCTGACCTGGGCAAAATGGGCAAATAAAAACACCGTTATCTGTTATGTTTTCGTATAAACAGTTGTTTTTGTTCCCTGCTACATCACCTGTGTTGACTATAAAATTGCTGTATAAGATATATGTGCACGCTAACTGAATGAACAACACTGCAGTACGCCAAAGTAAAAAAACACGTATTGTTATTAGATTCGGGATGACTACAAGGTATTTTTGCACCTTTCAATTCAACTGTTGGTGATATAAAACATTGCCTGTATAAGATATAAGCTATGCACGCTTATCTGAATGAACAACCGCTGCAGTGCGCCAAAGACAAAAAAACAGTATTGTTATAGATTCGGATTGATACAGGTATCTTTGGCACCTTTCAATTCACCTGTGGTGGACTATAAAATTGCTGTTTAAGATATAAGTGCATGCCATGCTATCTGAATGAACAAGCTGCAGTTGCGCCAAAGTCCAAAAAAAAAGTATTGTTATAGATTCGGATGATACAAGGTATTTTTGGCATCTTTAATTCACCTGTGGTGACTATAAAATTGCTGTATAAGATATAAGTGCAAGCATCTCAATAAAAACAATCTGGACTGGGCAAAAGTGCAAAAAAACACATATCTGTTATAGATTCTGATGATACAAGGTATTTTTTTGGCACCTATCAACCTGGGCTGCTACAAATTGCTGGAATCAAATTTAAGTGCAAGTTGGATATATCAACAAATGTGGCATGGGTAAAAATTAAAATGAACACCTAACAGAAATGGATAATGAAAAAAAAACGGGAGTTTTGCACCTAAAAAAAGAGACTGCAGTTAACAGAAATGAGGTGTATCCTCAATATAAGTTCACACTGCCCAATATCCAGGAAATCTTTCAATAGCAAACTGTTAATAATGAAGATATTGCAGTGAAATGGGTACACTAAGTGTGGGTGAACTTTATCCAGTGTCCTTTATAGAGCTTGTCTGTTTTCGCCCACGGCCCCCCCCCCCCCGTTTTCCCCCCTCCCTGTGACTTTATAGCGATAGATGCTGCTTTAAAATAATCTAACTACCTAAAATCTTCCAATGTCTAATCTAACTAACAGCTAATAGTAGAGGTTTCTCTGTTGAAAAATAGTATGATTTCGCTGGAGTATTTTTGGAGACATGCAGAGCCCCACGTCCAACTAGTATGAAACGCTGATCGAGACTGAGCCAGAACAGGAAGGGCTGTCTATGACAAAACGAGGTCATGTGATTTTTCGAGCCAATAGCAACCATACTCATCCCAGTCATGACGTCGCAAAACACATTCACCCTGCTCTATTCTGTAAGCTGTTTGGGGCTGGCCACCAAAAATGTCAGGAAGCGCCGAAAATGGCGCGATATTAATAGATTATTTTGCAGATTTTTAACTAAATTATCGCGTGATCGAAAAAATCCGATTACCATAAAAACCGTGCCGATTTCAACTTTGTTGATAAAAATCGCTCAACACTAATTACCACCGGATATATTAGTTATGAGCTTCTTGTACTTAGGATTTCACTGGCAGAGTATGATTCCGATAGGTACCCCCGGGCTTTTTACTGTTTAGCCATGCTTAGTAGCAACATTTAGCTAAAATCTGTGATTTCCAACTTGTGGTTCTTAAGTTGTTGCAAAGCTTCCAGTAAGGGAATGTAGGACAGTAAGGTTCCCAATAGATGGCTCTGACAAGTCACATATTCTCCTATAGAGCCAAAACCCAAGATCACGCTTTTATAGGTGCAGCAATCTCAAGCCGAATTCCAGGATGAGTCGAATTACAACTTCGGAAAACACTACTCTTTAAATGATTAGTTAAGGCGAGACTTGAGAAACGTCTATAATTATTCTTCAGTTTAGTTCCTAAGAAACACCGAAAAACCCTGGTGATTGTGTGACACCTGACAAAAGAATAATCCTTGATTAATGCTCCTGAATTATGAGGTAGAAGGCATTGTGATGGAACATGACAAGAGGTAATTGTAACTTTGCTTAAACTTGTGTGAAAATGACAGTATAACTTTCAGCAACACGTACGGCGCTTGAATGGTGCCATATTGGGATAATTAAGTATTATTTATGAATATAATATAGAAGAGACACATTATTTCTCATTAAATGAATAGAAATGCTAATTTTAGGCCCTACATTTAAATAGGCCATTTTTGAATAAAGTGTCACCAAGTTTATTTTTCTATATTTTTTTTCTTTGACTAATTGTTTATGCTGCCACATATTCTAAAGGCCAATCCTGCTTAATGCGACATCTAGAACAATATCAGAAACATTGTACTTTTTAAATGAAAACCTTATTATTATAATGCACAAAATGGTCAAGACTTTTTTAATCATGCAAATAATATTAGATGTCGCAGTAGATATTTTATGTACCAGAATCACATTACTGCTGTGCATAATTATTGTGAAAAGCAAGCTTTTAGTAGCAATTAGTATAGATAACCTGATGGTAGGTGTAGTGCTGGGTGGCTTTTTGAGACAGTATCGCACATAATAGGCTAAAATGCACCATGTTTTAAGAAATGATTACACATTATAGGCTTACGTACAGCAGCAAAGCAGACAGTATCACATGTGACATCTTAAATACACAACTCTAGACAGTATCAAATATGATAACTTATAATACATGACATAATAATATATTATTACACATTACAGGCTTACATCCAGCAGCTCAGCAGACGGCATCACAATGCTTTAGACCCTACTTGCCAACTCTGCCAGAACATCCAGTAGACTTTCAGAAAAAGGGGAGTCCTCCTGGGTCCCCAGAAGAGTTGGCAAATCTTTTGGGAGTTATTCACTTTGTGTGGCCAGACCTGTAATGTATAACCGGTTTCCCACTGAAATGGCATCGGTCAGAGTTGACACCAATCCCAGCTGTTTTACCCTCTAGATGCAACTTTCAATTGCGTTCACGGCATCTAGGTAGCTGACAGAGGTGGTGGTGAGTTCCATCAACAGCACTCCCGAGCAGGGGCATAACTAGAGAAGCCTGGGCCCTATAGCAAACTTTTGGATGGGGCCTCCCTTCCTCCCCACCTTCCCGACCATGAACATTTACCATACATATCTCCATCATATTGCTACCAAAAAAATCCCACTATACCAAGACCAACATTACCAATAATGCCACTACATATGGACCTGATTATACTGCCAGAACACAATCACAAATTACCACCACATAGTGACTGAATAATACCCCTATACTATTATTGAATAAACATCAGTATACAAAGATCAATATTACTGCCATATAGTGACCATATAGTGGTAGGTATAAGTGTATGCAGGTGCTCTACAGACTGTATATTATCACCATAAAGTGACCATATAGTTGTAGATACCAGTGTACACAGACTCTGCAGATTTATAAGTGATTACAGTGCAGTTACATCTTGTGACTCACAGGTGACATTTCTCTGGTGAGTCGTTGACTCACTCTTTTGTTCTGCATTCGGTCCAAACTTTCATGATGACTTCTCCCGACCACCACTCGTCCCTGCAGATCTCAACACAAAAATCTTAGAATCCTCATTTTTCCAGCACCTCACTCTTTGCCCCCCCCCTTTTGTACAAACTTTTAAGAGGTGGCGGAGGGGTAAAGGCAATAGCTTAGAGGCCCAGTCTCCTATTGGGGAGGAATAGAGGATTCAGCCCCTGAAGATTGTGTTACAGCTATAGCCTGTACCCCTCAGAATCATATTACCAGGTAGGTAGACCCCATCCAATAGGTTGGTAGGCTCCAGGTAGGTAGGTAGGCAAATTAGTGCTAGGTAGGCAGTAGTTAGGCAGGTCTCAGTTAGGTAGACCAGCTACAGGTAGGTAGATTGGTCCTAGGTAGTCACTAGTTTTGCAGGTCTCAATTAGGTAGGTAGGCTACAGGTCGGTAGGTAGATGGGCCTTAGGTAGGCAGTAGTTAGGCCCCAGTTAAGTAGGCATCCTTAAGGTAGGTAGGCTGTAGGTGGGTCCCAGGTAGTTAAGAAGGCAGCCGGTGGGCCATAGTTAGGCTGTAGGTGGGCCCCAGGTAGTTAAGAAGGCAGTAGATGGGCCACAGTTAGGCTGCAGGTGGGGCCCACATAGGAAGGTAGGTAAATAGGCTATAGGCAGGCTTCAGCTAGGCTATAAGTACCCATATAGGCAGGCATTGTTTAAGTAGGCTACAGGGGGCCCCAGATTGATAGGCAGGCAGTGTTTAGGTACAGAATACGGGCCTATATAGGCAGGCAGGGTTTATGTTGGATATAGGATCCCCATATAGGCAGGCAGGGTTTAGGTAGCTATAGGGCTCCATATAGGCAGACAGGGTTTAGTTAGCTATAAGGCCCCATATGGGCTGGCAAGCAGGGTTTAGGTAGAGTATAATTCCCCATATAGGCAGGCAGTTAAGGTTTAGGTAGCTATAGGACCCCATATAGGCATATGGCGTTTAGGTAGAGTATAGAGCCCCATATAGGCAGGCAGGGTTAAGGTAACTATAGGGCCCCATATAGGCAGGCAGAGTTTAGATAGCTATAGGTAGGCAGACAGGGTTTAGGGTAGGCTGTAGTGGCCATACAGGTAGGCAGGCAGGATCTAGGTAGCTATAGGTGCTATATACAGATGTAGCAGAACTAAACACAGTGGACACCTGGGCATGGTGGGCCTGGGTCTACTTTTTAGGGACAAAGGCAACGAAAGAGAGGCAGAGTGCAAGAGATGTGCAGTCATGTACAGTAGCTAAAAGGTGGGCCTCTGGATCCAGCTCCACTGGTGGGCCCCAAGAATGAAATTAACTAGTTGGCCCCAGGCACCCCCAGTCCAACACTGCTCACAGAATATAGTAAAGCATAGTAAAGCATAGTATATAGATAGTAAAAGCCTGATTTTTCTAAGTGTCAATTATGATTTATGGATATTAGGAGGGGCCCTGTAAAAAAAAGTGTGGCTTGTAAAAAAAAAATCTGCCATGTGTGAATCTCAGTTCTCAAAAGTTGGCAAGTATGGCTTAGATTTACCAGCTCAACGGATGTTATTACACATGATGATTTAGATACCCAGCTCAGTAGACCATAACACACAAGATAAATTAAAATACATCACATCATAAGACACTATTACAATATCACATGTGATTGGTTCAGATACATCAGCTCAATGGATGTTATTAAACATGAAGGGCAACACGTCTGAAAATTGGCGTCACCACGGCAGTTTTTAGGTGCATATAATCAATGTAAATTGCGCCTGTAAGTACGATCCTTTCAAAAATCTGGCATCTGGTATACTTTGCAAAGTAAACTTAATGCACCTAAAAAGGCGTATTGCACAATCAAGGTGTATAGCGTAACATTACTAGTGTATGTAATACACCTATCGAGGCGCACTGCGTTACAGAGGCACATAATATATCAGTAATAGTGTATATAATGCACCTCGATAGGTGCATTGCGTTATGGAGGAGCACAGCGTATCATTGCTACTATATTTAATGCGTCTTTTTAGGCGCATTACAATGTGTCTTGCGCCTAGTTTTGGTATATTACAGTTCATTTATATCGAGAATATGGCGTTTTTTTGCCACAAAAGACATCAAAACTATGGTGCATTCATATTGGGGGACATGTCGCCCGAAGTCTTAGATACACAGCTCATTAGAAACTATCACATATGTTAGGGTTATATACACTGGTCCAGCAAATATTATAACACCTAACAGGTTTAGAAACACACTGGCTCGACAGATAGTATCACAATTGTTGGCCTATGACACACTAGGGTTAGATACACAGATTCAGCAGATACTTTGTTCTTTATTTGGATGATAGAAAAATCACCCAACTGGAATCACACAGTAAGCTCAGCCATATGTCCTGCAGCACTCTGGACATTTGCACAGCACAAGTACTGTAACGATGAAGCTGTAGACTAAATCAGTTACTGCATTGTAGCTGTGTCCACGCCTGGGGGGGTGTTTCTTGACTAATGGAACAGAGGTAGACTGACTGACAGCTTGGCAATTCGATTTACTGAAATCTACTGTGTAGATTGGTTGACATATATAGCAATTGAGATAAGTGCATACTCAGCAGGATAACCGCTGTCAGACAGTCACTAAATATTTTCTTTTACATTTGCTGGTTTCCAGAAAGCAGTGCATTGTGGGAACTAAGATAATGATCACGCAGTTAGAGCTAATATGTTGGGTCACATGACTGACAGTGGGGTGGAGTTAAATCTCTGTCTGTTACCAAGGGCAACCAACTAAATTTTGAAATCAGCTATGTAGATGAATAGAGAAAATAAAAAGAAATGAAATTGGCATAATTACAGAAAAATAAAGAACTTGTAGAAGGATCCAGCTTCAGGATTTGACTCAGACTGTGAGATGTTAGAAATAGAACTACTTGTAGACCTGGAGCCGGCAATTTCCCCTCACTGACAGGAGGTAGCACCAGAGCACGGCGAAGAAATGCAGAAAGAAAAGAAACCCTGTAAATTCAGGCAGAGTCAATTCCAGGAGAGCATTGAAGAGCAGGCTAGAGATAGTAAATGAGGAAGGCATCCCAGAAAACAAGAGACATCAGGAGAATGGTTCAAAGAGAAGCTCAGTGAGAGCAGCCCCATCAATATGCCATCAGCCCATTCTTCCTGCTCTCACTGAGCCGTCAAGAAGATACTGAGGAATCAGGTCATCTGCACTAGTTGCAGTCAATGGACCTTGTGCTGGAAAAGAAGGATGGGATGCTGCACTTCTGTATCAGTTAATGGTGCCCGAACACCTGCAGTAAATAAGAGATACTTATGCTTATCCACTTCCAATATGGAAGATTCCCTTCAGGGTTCAAATAGGTCCAGTATTTTTCTACGCTAGACCTGGCCAGTGAATACCCAATGCAAAAGAAGATTGAGAAAAAATGGCTTTTATTTCCCTGATGGAGCTGTCTAGGTTGTTAACAATGGTGTTTGGGTTAAGCAATGCCCCCGCCACCTTCCCGAGGCAAATGAAGTTGTGTCTTGGAGTCTTGAAAGACAAGTTCCTCCTGATATACATGGATGGTGTGATCAGCTATACTCCTACTGTAGAAGAAGATCTTGACAAGTTAGACCAAATACTGGGCTGTTAAGAGTCATTGCTAAGAGCAATTTGTTCTGGAAAAATGTGGAATTTCTGGAACATATTGTATCAGAAGAAAGAGTACAGCTGGTTAATTCTACAGTGATGTCTATACAGAAATGGTCCACCCTGACAACCATGATTTTCTCCAGGTCTTCCTCAGGCTGGTGGGCTGCTACAGGCGGCTCATTAAGGACTTTGCTACTGTGGCTGTGCCCCTGCATCAGTTGTTACAAGGAGCACCACCAGAAGAGGCAAAGCAATTAATCCTACAGTGCAGTGAAAACATAAAGGAAATATTTCAAGCTCTAGAGCAGTGTTTCTCAGTCCTCAAGACCCACCAACAGGTCATGTTTTCAGGATCTCCCACAGAATGCACTGACAGTAATTGTATCACTTGTGCAGAATGCACTGACAATAATTATACAACCTGTGCAATACTGAGGAAATCCTGAAAACATGACCTGTTTTTGGGTCTTGAGGACTGGAGTTGAGAAACACTGCTCTAGAGGCTATACTGACCTGTGCACCTGTCCTAGACTATGCTGATTATCGTCTGTTATTTACATACAGACTGATGGAAGTTTGAAGGGACTGGGTGCCACCCTCACACAAACCCAGGATGTAAAAGACAGGGAGGGAGTTCCATTAAATTGGAACTGCTGGCAGTGGTGTGATCCATGATCGAAAAGTTTGCAGATGTTTTGGCAGGAGCTGAACTTACATTGGTCACGGATAACAAACTGTTGCTTCACCAGGAGATGGCCAAGGGTCCCAGTTTTAAATAGTCTCTGGCCTTTGCTCAAATTGCTATCTAGCCTCCGACCCTCACTCTTGCATCTGGAGTTCCTCGCTAAAGATTATCCTGCCTTGTAGGGGTCCCTCTCACTTCGGTAGGCATACTCCTCTACCGTTCTCATACAACCCACCTTACTTGCCTCTCTCAGAGACTTCCTGTCTTAGAATCACTCCTGGTAGGAATTATGTGGCATCACTTCTATCCACAGTGCTCACAGACACATGGCAGTCATCTCTCTGTAACCTACAGATTTTTCTCTCTGTCGGGTCTGCACTACACTCAGATTGTTAATGTTCCTACTCGTCTCACAGGCCAGACTTTTCAGCCCACCTCAGTCTAGCTCAAAACCACGCTGGAATGAAGTCTCATCATTATATATCAGGGACTCACCTACAAAATGGTCATACAACCACATATCACCTTTAGGGCTGCCCACGCTAGTCCCTTGTGGCTACCTAAGAACACCATGACACTCAAGGTCAGAATCTCCAGCCATCATGTTGCTGACTACACGAAAATCATAGCATATTACAGTACAAATGAGTACCATTAGTACAATTCACACTATTATCTCCTGCAACAGAAGGTATTATGAATTGGCAGCAGTACATATCCTACATACATTTTTACCGATGCGTGTTCTCAGATGGCTTGAAAGGAGGACATTACACAGTCTATATAGGGTTCATGTCCAATTTATATTGCTCTGAGTTCATCCTCCTTACAAGCTTCCTGGTATAACACATACAATATATTCTGCAGTCAATATGAGAGATGGGTTTGGTGACCTGACATGAGAACACCCCTGCCCCTGTTCACCCACCTCCCCATGCTCTGCAGTCTTCTGCCTGCACCTTGGCACACAAGCGTCTCCTTCACAAAAGCCACATTATTTTGTCATTCTCTTCTTTTCTTGACAAAGACTGCTTGTAAAAAAAATAAATAAAGAAACGAGGAATCCAGATGGCTGCTTATATATTTTTTTTTATTTAATGCAGTACTAAAACCACAATAAAAAAGCAAAGTTGAACAGACAGAGCTAATAATATAATTATTCAAAACACCTGCAAACACTGCAGATGGGCAATTTCTGTCTGCAGAATCATCAGAGAGAGACCGCCTTTCCATATGGGCAAATCGAGCAGCCTCTGAGTTTACTAAACTCTGTCTTTTGCCCTAAGAAAACCTGCGGGAAGCATATGCACTCTTTTTATAGCAGCACAGAAGTGTCTCTGTCGGCGTATTTATTTTAGATGCGTAACTTATCTGCGCTTCCCATCACCACCCCGGTTAATTTGTACACTTTATGCCAACGGATACACAAAACATGAGAACGTAAAAACAAAAACATTGCACAGACGATGCTGTTAGTTTCATTAATGTGATTAAATTACCTGCTCAGGATTCAAGAATGAGAAAGGGAAGAACTTGAAGGATTGAGCTCCTATGAGCTAAGGTCCAAGCACTCTTGGGGGGCATGACTTGGCCAGAGCAACAGCTTGGCCCAGGGACATATGTATTTCATATAGATGTCATACATTGATTAATGTTTACAGAATAGTATCAACATTACCCCTTCATATATTTATCAAGCTTCAACTTTAGGGGCATAGAGGCATGCAGAACTCTGTCTGAATTTACAGTTTGTGCATAAATGTAAACTAATGAAGTAGTGTCGATTGAAATGTTCTAGAAAAGTTAAGTTCTAGTAGAACTTCTCGAAAATTTTAGCACTCGAACCAAACATTTTACTGTTCATTCGAGTAAAGTTCTAGTTCTAGTTCGACACGTCATTTTCAGTTTAGTTTTCAGCAGCTTTCTGCACTTTTGGCGGCCATCCAATCACCTTTCTGCACTTTTGGCGGTCATCCAATCAGTGCAGAGCACAGAGAAGTGTCAAAAAATGTCATCACTGAGGTGTAAGGCCTGAGCGGCCCTGGGACGTACTCATATGCCTGCCCAGGGTCGTGAAGGGGTTAAGTAACAAAATTATTAATCCAGCTTCATAAAATACAGGATCGTAATATTTCCTTCACTTCACTGGAGCCGGGACTCCAGTCATGCTTTTTGACAACAGGCTACAGGTATCATAAATTGAATAAGAGAATTAGACCTGTTAAAGATTCGGTTGAGAATGGTCCATTTAGGGACCGAAACGTACACCACAATGTTTGAATCTATTTGAGTGAAGTGAAGGAAATATTACGATCCTATTTTATGAAGCCGGATTAATAATTTTGTTACTTAACCCCTTCATGACCCTGGGCGTATGAGTACGTCCCAGGGCCGCTCAGGGGTTTTGCAGGGGGATCGCTCCGCGACCCCCCCGCACAGCCGCCGGGTGTTAGCGGCTGATCGCAGCTAACACCCGGCAGTAACAGCGCCGGTGGGTGGCTCCGCCCGCTGGCGCTGTTTAACCCATCAGACACCGCGGCAAAGATGGCCGCGGCGTCTGACTGAATGCCGATCGGAGCCGCGCACCGATCCTTACGGTCATCGGCATAGCTGCGCCAATCCGACGACCGGGCATGGTGGTGGGGGAGCCTTGTGAAGGCTCCCATCACTTACCCTGGCCGGTTTGCCCCACTTCCGTCCGCAGACAGGAAGTGGGGAAACCGCCATCTTTGTACACCCTAATGCATTGCCTATGCAATGCATTAGGTTGTATTAACAATCGCGCCCCCTAGTGGTCAAGCACCATAGGGGGACTAAATGTTACAGTAAAAAAAAAAAAAAAGTTTTAAAGTACAAAAAAAAAAGTATTAAAAGTTCAAATCACCCCCCTTTCCCCATTTTACAAATAAAATCATTAAAATAATAAAAAAGTTACACATATTTGGTATCGCCGCATCCGAAAATGTCAGATCTATAAAAATATAACATCATTTATCCCGTACGCTGAACACCGTAGAAGAAAAAAAAATTCCAAACGCCAAAATTGCGTTTTTTGGTCATTTTACGTCACTCAAAAAATGGAATAAAAATGATCAAAAAAGTCGCATGCATTCCAAACTACTAGTGATAAAAAGTACACTTCAGCCTGCAAAAAATGCCCCCTCACTGACGTCCGTAGGTGTTAGTACAAAAAGTTATTGGTCGCACAAACTGGCGCCGCGCGCAAATGTCAAAAATAGAAAATGTTTGGAATTTTTGTACGGTACCAAAACATAATGGAAACCCTACATGTTTGGTATTGCCGGATGCATAACAACCTGTAGAATACAGATAATTCCTTATATTTACCAAAGATTGAACGCCGTAAAAGAAAATCACCCAGAAACATGGCAAAAAGACATTTTTTTTCACAATTTGTCCCACTTGGAATTTTTTGCGGTTTCCCAGTATATTCTATAGTATAGTGAATAACACTATTAGAAAGTACATCTTGTCCTGCAAAATAAAAGCCCTCATGTGTCTATGTAGGTGGAAAAATAAAAAAGTTATGGCTTTCAGAAGGCGAGGAGGGAAAAACGAACGTGTCACAAAAAAAAAAAGCCGGGTCCTGAAGGGGTTAATAAAGATTTTGGAATGAGACTTTGAAATAGTGGTGTGCGGCCTTTGTGTATAAAGAATTGCCTAATTTTTAGGCTTGCACCCACCCTCTTCTCGATTGAGTGCCAAAGACAATTTTTCTATAATTTTCCTCTTCATAGACATCAATAGTTAGGGAGTTTGTTATTGCTGACTGCATCTTTCCCACACCCAGAAGCTGTTATTGGGCGACATTTGCAGGATCACATAACGCCTAACTCTCATATACATGAAAATATATTATACAGAGTGCTTGGATTTGCTAAATCATACTCAGTGCCCAAATTTTCAGTTTTTGCTGTTTTGGGGGTTCAGTAATTGTATAACACACTGTGTCCAAATCTCCTATGTGTCAATGGGGCTTTTGGGCCACCACCGGATGCAGGGCCCCGTAAGCAGCTGCTACCGCTGCACCTCCTATAGATACGCCCTGTCCTCATCTTTTCAGTTAGCCATTAAAAGGAATGAAGTATTTTAGCCTCTTAATTTTTTCTGTCACACTTAGGGCCAAACATTTTTCACTAAGTTGCTCCATGCATCCAGTTTACTGTTATGGATGGTAATTCCAGCTTCTCCTCACCTGTATAGGTATAAAAATTAAACAGAACATCTTCTCCCATTGACTTTAATGGGGTTCGAGTTCGAGTTCAAGGTTCTAATCGAACTGAAACTTTTTACTGCTCGATCATCTCTAGTCTGAAATACAGTTATATACTCATTTTTGCACTTAACACAGTTTCAGTGCTGAAACTGATGGCAGTAGCCCTCAGGTTCAGTTTGCTTCCTGTTAGTACATGAACACTGCAGTCAATCAGTGGCTTCTGTGGTCGTTTCCCAGTTCCTTGACATCACCGATCATCTGCTATTCACCCCCTGAGAGGTGATGTGAAGGAAATAGCACATGACCACTGAAGAACAAGAAGTGGAGACTGAAGGACATTAGTGGCCATGCGCCAGTTCCTTGACATCACCGATCGTACCTTATTCACTTGAGAGGTGATGTGAAGAAATAGGCACATGACCGCTGAAGAACAGGAAGTAGAGACTATAGGACACGGACAACATCTTCAGCACTGGAATGGTGGAGTTCAAAACTGTTGTTTTCTTTTAAAGCATGTTTAGTCTAGTTTTATTTTTCAGATGGACAACCCTCAATTAACCTTCATATTCAATAGCTTGTGCTTTGGTTTCTGTTATGGATAATGGTGTTGGGCGTCAAGCACCGATGGCAGCTATTGCAGTCCCTACCACTGATGCAGCAACATTAGCTATTCTTCCTCTGTAAGCACAGCTATCATATAATGTTCTGCCTGTGTGACTGACTATTCATGAACCTGGAAGCTGAGGATGAACAGAGCTGGGCATGTGTAGAATTCTGAAATTAAAGATAAAATAGAGTATCTAAATGGTGCCACTAAAGGGGTTTTACCATCTGGCTATTTCACAGAGCTCTTCACAGTCAGCTTCAGGCTGTGGGTGGTTCCACAGCAGTGATTGCCATTTCAGCTCTGCTATTTCTAGCTGAGCCTTGAAAGAGGGACATTGGTAATATACGGGTATTGACAGCAGAGTACAAGGCTATAGAGCTCTAATGGGTTAAATTTTATCAGTAAGAAAAATAAACAATCTCCTGTGTTTCTTATGACATTATACAAAAAATAGTAGATCTGGAAACGATTACCACCATTTAACTTAGATCCATACAAGAGGCTACGTTTAAGCCCTTCTATAGAGCTAGCCTGAAAATGAGACTATGGAAGGGCTGATAACATCACCATCAAGGCCACTTCTGCTAGAGCAGAGATGATGGTTGGTAACCTAGGGAATCTTATGTACACAAAAAGGAGATAAGAACTGCTCCAACTCTGAAATGAAGCAAAATCAGAACATCAATGCATTTGGTAATTTTCTTTATTTACCCCTTGTATACCACTGCTTATCATTTAAAACCATCACTAGTTATTGCATTTGTTACTGAAAGTTATAGTGCTTTTCTGGAGCACCAAATATGAAGAAATAGAAGGAATAAAGAATGTGTCACACATTGTACTCATCTGGAGCTATTATTTCTTTTATAATTATATTTATAGTTGCAAAAAATAACAAATTTGTAGCTGCCCTCCTGCACTCTTTAGATCATATTAGTCTTAATTAACGAGCAAATGCGACGCTTTAAATATATGTTTCTTTAATTCCACTGGTAACAAATTTCTATTCTTAATTCGCTTGACGTTTTTTTTTTCATCTGTCCACGTTTCCGGTGGGACTTGTGTTTATGCCATAGACACCAGTACCACAAGCCTGTGAACCTGTGTCTGACCTCTCTTTAATTAGTACTCCATTGCCCTCTTTAATGCTAACAGCTTACAAGCAATGCACATATGCATTTCTAAAAGTCCTAATGAATCCTACTTGGAATTAAGCAGTTGTATATAGATTACCAAGTCTCGTCTTGAGCTGTGTATTTTTTTTATTTGTGTGACATCTCCAGCCCAAGTCTTAGTTGACTTTGCTATGTGAAAATGAGATGACTGTAGGCGTCTGAGTAGTCAAAAGATGCTAGCTAATTGCTAGCCCTAACAGGCACAATTAGCTGCTACAAGCCCTTTAAGAAGGTCCAGGGCTTCACTCAGGTAACAACTATAATGTATAAGAAGAGACATGTTCCATTCAAAATGGTGCTTGTAGACACCAGTGTCAGAACATGCCAATTAAACCCTACTAATAGAGAGAAAGTTTAAGAGACCAGACTCTAAAACATTCAGCAACACAGCTGTATTTATGGACTTATATGTCCAAGGTCATATGCCCTTCCTTAAAATATAACGTTATTGATCTACACTGAGCTAACATAGTATATAATTACTCTAATATACAATATAGTATGTAAAGCAAGTAGATTGTTCCCATTGTTCCATTGCTGCCTTATGCCAAAACAACCCATGTGGCCTTTAAAACAACAGGCTCATAGACATGTATTTAAAGGGGTTGTCCACTTTAATAAAATTGTATGGAAATATGGTCAGAGTAAGGAAAAACTACCTGGCGATCTACTCCTCTTCAATTCTAGTTCACTTCACTTTCTATGAAGCACAAGTTTATCCTGTGTGTCCTGTGTGTCAGGACAAGAACCCGGGAGTGAAGAGGAACGGATCCCCAAGGAGCTCCATAGCAGCAGTGGCAGGAGACCAGGAGGTAAGTATGACTCTTTTTCTTTTTTTCACTACCTTATTTTATTGAAATGGACAACCCTTTTAAATATTGTATGTAAATTTTACATCTAATGAGCGCTGTGAATTCCATATAACATACAGCTCTTTACAGGACTCATAAAGCTTTTTCTATGTACCAATAAAAGCCTGACTGAGAAAAATTCAACGGAATACCGGTAATTAGTTTTCCCTACATATGATGACTGTACGGTGCCTGGTGTAAACATTACACTTTCCAGACTGTGAATCACCGGAAGAAGCTCTGTATAGACATAGAAACAGCAGGAAATTATGAAAGTTTTCAGCTCTGAAGCCACAGAATTATAAATGCAGCTCTTGATCTTAATACAATGTAAGTAATGTAATCAGTATACAAAGCGATTTAAATTATGAAGATTAAAAAGGAACTGTGACATCTCCTCATGTGTCTATTTTAAAGTATAGATACCCACGACACTCCGTGATATTATTGCAGCAATAGATTTTATTAAATCATAAGCATATATGACAGGTGATTGTCGGCTCTCCATTTACATGAATTGTATAGCTGAAGAGAAAGTAATCCCATGGCCCAGCGGGGCCTTTATCAGGTCCCTACCAGTTTTCTTTTTAATGGATATAATAAAATGTGATTTTATTTACTACAGTTCTCTGAATGCTGGACATTTTCACATATTGGATTATAGACTTGCTGCCTTGAAGATCGGAAGGTTGTCCGTGCAACAACTCATATACAGTATGTACCACGAGGCAACGAACTGACTCAAGTGGCGGCAAGCTTCCTTTTCCTTTATGTGAAATATTAAAATTTCTGTGTTCCCTGTAAAACAATAATTCTGGAGCATCTCTTATTACCATGTGTTGTATGGTTCCTCTGTTATTCCTTCTAGAAATGTTTTACTGAATAAGTCAGCTGGGTGTTATCATTCCAGCACTGATTGGTCAATGTCAGACTTTACAGGGACACACCCTCCAATTGGTGACACCATCTGACAGACTAGTAATAAATTTCATGGAAAGAATAACACAACACTGAGATTTAGAGAAAGATGTTCCAGAATTGTTATTTTATGAAGACTATTAGCATTTACTAATGGCAGGAATGGCTCCAGGCACTACTTAGTACTGTATATAGACTGTGGCATGATGTTTAGCATGATTGCACTATAGGATACTTTTACTTTAGCAATGTTTCTTTAATGATAAATTACTAGGGCCCCTAAGACCCTCAACCCAATTTGAATTTTTTTATGTCCCGGATTCCAGGTCTGGCAGCAAGTACAGGACTGTAGTGACGGCACCGCTGTTTCTGTAGACCTGCACATGAATAATAATAGTCTGAAGTGTCAAATTTAATAGTGTATGTAATAAAACCTCATAGTCTTATTTCAGTTGCTGAGCGAAGCAATTCTGATTCTAAAACCCAGGTCAACTATTTTTATTTCCACAAATGGTGACTTTCGCATGAGCAGATGGTACGTGAGGAATAAAGAGCCAATGTACGTTTTCATTTAGGGAGAAATTCTCTTTAATATGTTTGGAATAAACTAGCCACCAAGTCAGGAATGGGGGAAGGGGGTTATGTTACACTCAATTCAGCCAGAATTATGACCTAGTTGAATGTGATGGCATTAAGTGTGCCAAACCATTCCCTCATTTCCTTCTCAGTATTATACGTGTCAAGTCATTTCCTCATTTGTTTCCTTCGTTTAACTGTCAGAAATGTGAATTAGTCAGTTCTCCCTTCTCTGAAGCTGCTTTCTGAACTCTCTTGTTCTCCAATAACTTTAATGTCAGAGGGGGTGAGACGACAGCAAGGTTATTTTGTCAGGGGAGCAAAGGCTAAATTAATTGCAACTTTTACTGTAAAATTTCTATTCACACAGCCTCTTATGATAGTTAGAAAATTATATTACATACTTTATGCTATTTGGAGAAATACAGCACTTACAATTACAATGTGTTAAAGGAATTCTCTGAGTTTTATCTAAGCTTAAAAGGGTCATACAACTCCCCTACTGCCCCTAATGTCCTGAAATAAAAAATATGTGCTACTCATCTAGTACCTACAGTACCACTGCTACTCTGGAGTATCCCAGTGTTGTTGCAGTGTACAATACTCACATGACCACCATGGTGTGTATGACACATGACCATTGAGGCCAGTGATTGGCTACAGCATCACATGAGCAATGCAAATGATATTATAAGCAGTGGGGGAACACCAGAGTGGCGGCAGCACCGCAATGGTGGTGCCAGAGTGGGTACTGTATTTTTTTAGGACATTGATGAGCAGTAGGGGGGGTGGGTAAATTTGTAAGAAATCCCTTTTTAAACAAGCACTCTGGAAATTTTATTTTACAACTATAATGCATTCTTACCTGCAATATTCTAGTATAGTGTAATTTGATTCATTACAGCTAAATTGCTTTCATACATTTTAAGCCCTTTCATTAGGCCAAACTGTTTCTTGTGATCCTTGGTGTGACCAACAGTCCAGCACATGTTTTAATGTGAACTACAGGATTATATCATTGTAATGTACAGGATTAACCCTTTCTGCACTGGGTTAACCCCTTATGGTACATTACTAGAATTTTGCACAATGTTGGGAGTAATAATACTGCATTGGCACTGCAATGATATAGTTGCACTGTGAAAGCTGTGTGAGCCGAGTGGCTCAGCCTTATGCCAGTCTGAGAATGGGTTGCTGACACTTTTGGTGTAATGTGTCTGAGGAATGTTATGATATCTGAAATATATGTGAAGCTGCCAATATATAAATTAATCTAGTGATTAGTGTTACTTGTTCTGGAGACTAGTGTGTTTTGTCTAGACCTCCTGAGTGATTAGTTCCTGATGAATGGGGTGACATGACCTTCTCCTCAATGTTCCTGGTCAGTCTGAAGCAACCAGGCCCAGTTCTTATTGTCTTTAGAAGATCAGAGATATGGATTTCTCTGGAAAGAGCTACAGACCTGGATTTTTTTGGAAATGCAGTGCAAAGTCCATCCCACGTTGGTCCGTGGAACTGTTGGTGTCCAGCTTTTGCCACTGGCCTGGCCCAACAGCCTTATCCAGTTCTCCTGGGGTAACACAGTACTCCTTGCAGTCATAGCTGAAATTCAAGAGAGTAGTAGATTGCCAGTTATTCTGGAGTTTTTGCTTGGTTAACTCCTTGCAGTCAAAATCTGGAATCTCAAAGGGACTATTTGTGTTTTAGAAGATTGCTCCCTTCCACTGGTTTGCACTAGCTGAGAAAGGACTGTTTATAAGACAAGTGGTTTCTGTGAGTGACAGCTTGCCAAACAATAAAGAGGATTTCTGTTCATGTTTTAACCCCTTGCCTTCTGTTCTCCTGTCTATAAACCTGCACTACATCAAGGGCACCTCACTACACCATCATGGGCAGGAAACTACAAACACCATCATCGTTAGAGTGTGCCCTGGGGCAAGTTACACCATTTACTCAAGTTGCAGGTCCCCCTCTTCACTGTAACAGTGTTGGGGAGGCAAGAGAGGTATGGTTGGAGTATAGCCACTGTGACCCAGTACTACTAGCATCCTCTTCACTGCCCTCCTCTGGGCTGCTACATCATCACTTATCAAATCCTCCCCAGCTCTCAGACCATTTCCCTCCACGCTAACCTTTGTTTGTCCCTCCATAAACAGAGAGCCGAGCACCGTTCCTCACTTCGATCGGGGCGCTCGCGGTGAAATCACAGGCTACTGATAGGCCATGTTTTCCATTTCACTACTTCCTGCCCAAGTCTTGTAGGACTTGTAGGGTGCTACAGCCTTCTCAGTGTAGACTGGAGGCACAAACACTTAGCAAAAGATACTGCTGTAACTTAAGGCGCGGTCGGAGCCTAAAGTGTGGATCATACGTTTATGGAGATAGAATAATGTATGTCAAAACAGCACTAGCTTTTTTTTTTCTTCAATCCATCTGGGGCAGAGATTAGTTCTATTTTGAAAAGTGTTGTTCTATCTCTATAAAGTTGTGAACCATACTTCAGGCTCCAACCACACTCACATTTACAGCAAAGCCTTTCACCAAGTGTTTACACTACCATATGGTTTATATCCGACAATTCCTGCTGCACTGAATATTCTGATTCACGAGCATGAACATGACTATATCTTACTTGTCAAAGTTATGACAAAGTTAAGAAAAAGATGGGCGATTGCCCTACTCAACTAGTTCCTGACCAGGCCCTTTACCCCACTCCCTGAACAGGCACATTTTCCTTTTTCTTAGTACATACAGGTTTGAACGCTGTAAGGCTTTTTCTTGCTTAGTAACTCTACTAACTTTTTCACTTGTTTTTCTGTGATATGTTATGCTTTATTTTTATGTCATTTTTACATTTGATTTCTTTTTATAACATGAGGGAAAACAGTAAAAAAAAAAAACAGTTTTGCACATTTATTTATTTTAAAAGCAAATGTGACGCTTCAAGAAGTTTTGTAATGGAGTCACTTTTCTGGCACAGACATATGTAGATGATATAAAGTTTTAAAGTCATGAAAGATTGAGCTATAAGTTGTGGTTTAGGCTATTCTTTTTTTTAATAAAATTTTGTTTTGTGTGTATATATTTTTATTATTAATTTATTTTATATATTGTGCCCCCTCACCCAAATCCCCATTTTCACATCACTTATTATTTATTTATTTTTTATTTCCACTGTAACTGGGGATGGTATATTAGCCTCAGTGACAGGGAAGATACAGGGGGAAACAACCTCCTGTACTTACTACAGAGGTCATGTGACTGTCAGTGCTAGGAAAAAGGAAGCCAGGAGACTACCTGTTAATGTGTATAGACAGCGATCGGGAAGACAGGGACATTAATAAACTGTCCCTGCCTTTTCAGTGGAGAGCCAGTTTTCGCTAACAGCCGGCTCTCCATCCTCTGTACAATTAGCTATACAATTAGGGCATGTCCCCACAGCAGAGAGCAAATACCGGTTGGATTATCCGACCGGCATATGCACTGTTTTTGCGGGCGTGCACACGGCCGTGGGTGGGGGGAGGGTGACTTTTCTCCGCTGTTTGCGGAGAAAAGCCGTCCCCCTTCACATTGACTTGTTCGTATTCCGCCCGGGCAGAAGAATGAACATGCTCAATCCTTTTCGCACTGCCAGCAGTCTTAAAAAAGGTCCGGCGGAAATTCTCCACTGCACGGATTTTCCATAGACATCCATTCTAGGGGTTGACAGTCGGTTTTCAGACGTTTTTCAAAACCAAAAATCGTCTGTAAAACCGTCCAAAAACCCTTGCAGTGGGGACAAGCCCTTAGTGTGCAGCTGCGATCTCTGCATGGACTTATTAAAACAGCTACTATTTGGAGGTTTAGGCTCTTTTCACACGGGTTAACTGCGGGACGGGAGCGGGGGAGGGAGCGGGGGGCCGGCACTTCGCCGGCCCATAGACAATCATTGCTAGCGGCGCGTATACGCCGCTAGAAAGTGACCTGTCAATTATCTCCCCCCTTGGCGTATTCGCCGAGCAGGGAGAGGAGACGTAATCCATAGTTCTCTATGAGAACTGTAGATTACTGTAATGAGTGGGCCGTTTTCAGCCCGTAATTTGCGCACTTCGGCGCGTAATTACGGACCAAAATACGGCCCATTTTAAGCCGTGTGAACATAGCCTTATAGTCAGTGAGTGGTTATCAAGCAGTTTTGACTACACTTGTTCAGATGCAGATGAAGAAAACCTGCAGTGTACACAATGTGCTAGACTTCTGCTTTCAGGACATATTGGTCTCTTTGTCCACAATTGTAGACTCTTGTCTAACCTTTTTAAATTAGATGTTTCCTTTTATAATGGTCATTGTATTACGACGAGTTCTGTCACTCCCCCGAAACACATCAGATTGCTCCCCAGGTCAACGTGTGAGAGACAGCCCATAAAACTATTTACTAGTGCATTTCAAAAAATTAGAATATCACTGAAAAGATAATTGATATCAATAATTTAAGTCAAATAGAGAAACACATACATTGTATATACTCAGTACAGTGTGAATTACAAGGTTTAATATAATACGTTTGTGAGCCCTATAACAAATAAAATGATAATCCTGGAGAATCCCTTTAATTTTCAATGATATTCTAATTTTATGAGATGTACTAGTATTTTGCAATGAGTCACCTTTTAAAGTGGTATTCCAACGTACAAACTTCTTAGTTTGTGGCTGGCCTCATTTACGCAGCTCTCTCCATTAATTTCTAATGTAGTACCTAATACAGCCCAAAACTTTGGAACAATTACCGAAATAAATGAGAGCTGCACAAATGTGGCCATCTCTCTATTTTTATGGCCAACAATGAGCCAGCATCAGACTAGAAAGTCTTCAAGAGGTTGTATCACCATGTTGTTTCAAAGAGTCACAGACAGCTCCATGTTCATGCTTTCTTCACCCTTCCTGGTTAGGCTGTGGGTACTTCTATAACAGTGATTAGTGTATCAGTTCTGTATTCCCAGCTCCTTGTTCTTCTAATTGCACTGACATAACTGCAGGATCTATTGTGCAGAGGGCTTTGGAGCTCAAAGTAAACAATCAAAAGTAATTAGAGATAACTCTGATACCATCCTAGTTCTCAAGCTGCTGGACACCCTGTGGTGAGGTCACTCCTTACTCTCAGATTAGACAAAGAGCAGAGAGAGAAGTGAAGAGCAGGACGATTACCAGAGAAACCTGTGTGCACTCAGAGCAGATACAATCTTTCTTATCTCCTGACCAGGGAAAAACCAAAAAAACGAATGTATTTAGAAAAATTCTTCATTTACAGTTCCCTACATGTTGAAAGCTAATCCTTGTAGTGAGACAACCCGTTTAATGATGCAAAGTGTTCAGATCTCAAAGACTGAGGTACACATGGAGGGATATTCTTCAGTATCAGACTAGGAAATTAACAGTTTAACATACTCTGTTAAGGTCTGATTTTTTTTTAGTTTTTCATAGAAATATTAAAGGTGATTTTCACTTTTAACTACTTGACCTTAAACCTTTGAAGGAATTATCTGATTTCATGAAAGTAAGCTTACCCACTGTATTACCCATGGTGTAATGAACAGTTCTACAACTTTAAATCTTGAGTTTAATTTCTAACTTCATCTCCTTATTGCCAGCGGCTAATTACCTGCCCTGACCTCATTAAGCTAAAACAGGTGCAATGCTTGTTACAACATATCACAGCACTCTCCTGGCACAGGCTGTGCATCTACAGTATGTCAGTTGGACATGCTGACAACAGGTTTTCAACCTCCGTATAAAAACAATGGGATAGATTTACCAATTCTGTCTAAAAGTTAGATTGTGAACACTTGGACAGGCAGTATAAGGAAGTGCCAAATGTATCCCAGTGGCTCTTACTGCTTGATAATTTTGGTGCATCTTGAGTTTTACTCATACAGAAGAAAAGGCAGCTCACCGAGTCTTGCAATCAGATGCACGGAAAACGGCACAGACTGCTGCCGGCAGAATCCAAAGAAAGCTTGAAAAAGTTTCCAGCTTCAAAAATATAAAATATATTCAAGGTTTATTGATAAATATTAAAAACCATGAAGCATACAAACAAGAAAGCTTATGCATTTCAGGCAACCTTGCACTTTGAACTCTTCTGCCATTTCATCCTCTCCTACTTATTAGGTCAGCAGAACTTTCTGTGTATGTCTGTCCTCTCTTGTATGTGTTTTTTTTTTAAGTGGTTGTATTGCAGCAGTGCGGGATCTTAGCAAGTCAGTTGACCTGGCCATGCACCCGGAGCTCTTCAGCTGCTTCTAGTCCCTATAAAGTTCAGTTGTCTGGTCTGATTGCAGAGTATACAGTAAGGTCCTGTGTAGTCCTGATTGTCAAACTACTATTTCTTGAAACCTATTGTCTAGTTCAGTTGTGCCAAGTTCTAGCATATTGTTGTTTCTTGTCTAAGTTCCATGAGGTCAAGTTCTAGAGTTTGCAGTCAGTTGTAGCTCAGGGACATTTTTGAGGTAAAGCTTTAGGGTCAGTTTTTGGGATAGAGGTTTCAGTGCTAAGGACAGCTGTAGGGGAGGTTTAGAAAAGATTTAGGGAAAAATTCCAAAGATGATAAATGCTCTGAATTTTGGCAAATTTTAAAGGGGTATTCTCACCACATTGATTAGCTTTAAACATGTAGGCAAAGGTAAATAACAGTTATTACCAAATACATTGTCATTTTGATTTTGCTTCAGCGATTCTTTATCTCCACGCAATAAAACAAATTTCTCTATTTAACAACCACCTCTCTCTACTCTAGCAGCGGTTGAAGCAAGATGGTAACATCCCCCTGCTGTGTTTTATCAGCAGCACAGGAGCTTGTTTATCTTTTTTCAGAAAAAAGGGTTTCCTTTAAACTCTGAGTTTATGCCCTGGTGTTACTACTCTTCCATCACCTTGTCCCGCTGTTACA